>CAUYQV010180036.1:0-21242 GCA_963574575.1 Galagoides demidoff
TGGTCCCAGCTACTTGGGAGGCAGAGGCAGGAGACTCGCTTGAGCCCAGGAGTTGGAGGTTGCTATGAGCTGTGATGCCATGGCACTCTACCCAGGGGGATAGCTTGAGGCTCCATCTCAAAAAAAAAAAAAAAAAAAAAGCAAGGTCTGAGAGTTCTTGATGAGTTTAAAATTCAGAGAACACAGGAAGGATTTATTTCTTTATGTATATTTATACTTGTTACTTAGTACATCTAGGCACTACAAATATATACTCATTTACTCCTCTTAATCCTATGACTAAATCCTAGGATTAAGTATCATCGCCATTTTACATATTGGATAACTGAAGCCCAGAGAGGTTAAGTCACTTGTCCAAGGTCACACAGCTTTGTGAACTCATGCGGTCTGATAGCAGAGTCTGCATGATTAAATTATGCCATGCTGCTCTACCGTGCACATATTTCTATCTTGCTTTGTGAGTAGTGTTGCACTTTCTTTGCTTCTTGTTTGTTTTCCAGACTAGACTGTGAACTTATGGGGAAGGGATTATATTTTACTATGTATAAGTACCTGATTTAAAAGAAGAGCTCTTTGGGGAGAGTGAGGTGGGAGGATTGCTTGAAGTCAGGAGTGCAAGACCAGCTTGAGCAAGGATGAGACCCTGTCTCTACAAAATATAAAAAAATTAGTTGGGGAGCGGCACCTGTGGCTCAGTGAATGGGGCACTGGCCCCATATACCGAGGGTGGCAAGTTTGCACCTGGCCCCAGCCAAACTGCAACAACAACAACAACAAAAATGAAAACCAAAAAAAAAAAAAAAAACCCAAAAACAAAAACAAGAAAAACAAAAGAAAAATTAGCTGGGCATTGTGATGCACACCCATAATCCTGGCTACTCTGGAGGCTGAGGCAGGAGGATGGCTTGAACCCAGGCGTTGGAGGTTCCAATGAGCTATGATGACACCACAGCACTATAGTCTGGGTGACAGAATAAGACCCTACCCCAAAAAATACATACATGTATACATGAAAGAGGAGCTCAAGCATGAGTATTGACTATTAGTGGCATCATTTTAGTAATTAATTACATTGTAGTTGAGTTTTTTTTTTAAATTTATGTGTTGGTTCATTAGATGAGCTTATAGGAGTGTGACTCTGAGTTCTATATTTCTATATCCCTAGCATCTAACACAATTTGTTTATTAATTCATTAACTCATTTAATCAGTGAAAATGTATTAGGAGCGGACACCATGCAAGATACCAGGAATGAACAAAGTAGCTAAACTTCTGTGGTTTAATACCAACCTCACAGGAGCATGATACAGAAAAACAATGTTGACATTTAAATGTGACGCATTTTTTCTGTTCTACAAAAAATAATACTAGATTATTTGTCATTGCAATGCTATCCATTCCCTCTCTACCATATAGTGTGGTGAAATAAAGTTGCAAACAGTTATTGTATTCCTGTTTCACTTACCAAGGGCATTGGCTGCCCACAGTCATCATCTGATATTTGAAGTGGAGGGAAAGCCGTTTGGTGTACAGCTGATGGAGTGGATGAGCCTCCTGCACTGCCAGGCAGGGCTGCTTCACCCCTGTTGCTATATGAAAAGCTTCAATCCTAAAGGGATGACAGAGAACACCTGGCTTTGGGTGTTCATTTGAAGGATAGGTGGGAGCAGCTGCTGAGAAGCATAGATGATGCCACAAATGGTTCAGGCACTCCAAAGCTCCCTTCAGGCCACGCATAGGGTGGGCCCTGCCCCCGCCCCCCACCCTGGGGGAGGCCTTCTGAGAGTGGAGAGCTGGGACCAGGCGGCATCTTAGGGTTTCTTCTTCCACCACTTTCTACGTGGTTCCAGGCTGTGGTGCAAACATTTGCTTCCCTTTTCATCCTACTGAGGATGTCAGTTGCATCACAGGAGGCTAAAGGTCTTTCCCCAAACCTACAGGGAACAGGTGACAGACAAGGGACTGGGACTTAGGTTACTTTGCTGCCAATCTGGGTGCTCTCTGCTACCCCACACAGAGAGAAGCCACACTGTCTTCCCATGGGCCTTAGAAGCTCAGGCCCAGAGCACTGGCCACTAGATGTGTCAGGTCATGTAAAAACCACCCACTGTGTCTGGGTACAGTGGCTCACGCCTATAATGTAGCACTCTGGGAGGCCAAGGCGGGTGGATCACCTGAGCTCAGGAGTTCCAGTCCAGCCTGAGCAAGAGCAGGGCTGTATCTCTACTAAAAATAGAAAAATTAGCTGGGGGCTTATGGTGAGTGCTTATAGTTCTAGCTACTTGGGAGACTGAGGCAAAAGGGTCACTGGAGCCCAAGATTTGGTAGTTACTGTGAGGTATAATGCCACAGCACTCTACCCAGGGCACAGAGTGAGACTGTCTCAAAAAAAGAAGAAAAAAACCCAAACCACTATGGCTTTCTTTTTTGCAGTTTTTGGTCAGGGCCATGTTTGAACCCACCACTTCCAGTATATGGGGCCAGCGCCCTCCTCCTTTGAGCCACAGGCGCTACACCCCACTGTGGCTTTCTATTCAGGGTTCTTTGGGCATAACCATATACTGACCAACTGCAGTGTTTCAATAGGTTTTTATTTATAATGAGCTCTAACTTGATTTTTAAAACATTGATATATATTTAATGAAAATTCGGAAATAGGAAATGATAAAAAGTAGAAAAAAATAGAAATCACCAGTGGTCTGTCTCATCATCCAAACACAGTCATCACTAACATTTTAGTGTATTTTCTTTGATGTTGTGATTTCATTTTAATATGGTTATAATAACACTGTATTAGTATTAATAATAGCTGCCAACATTTGTTCAGGGTCTCCTATATGCCAGGCTGTTCTTTATATGTATTAATTCATTTCAATCTCAAAAGAACCCTAGGAGGTAGGCACTATTATTACCCCCATTTTACAGGTAATAAAATTGATACCAGGACCTTGTTCAAAGTTACCCAGGTAAGAAGCCTAAGAAGCAGCAGAGCCAGGCAGTGCAGCTCCAGACTCTGTGTCTGCAGCTTGGTATCTCTTTGTGAACTTAACTTTGTATGAAGGGCATTTTCTTATTATCTTCAGAAGCACCAGTTTTAGTGGCTGCCTAACAGACCATCAAGTGACTGTCCGATGGGTTACTTAACCATACCACTATAAGTCCAAAGATGTAACTGGGAATAAAGAAGTTTTCCTCAGTGAAGCTTTTTCAATATTTAGGGTTATAGAATTTCCTTAGGATAAATACCCAGATCTGGATGCAAAGGGTAAAAGAAAATGACAATAACTCTGTTGACACATGTTGCCAAATATTTTCCAAGAGGATGACAAAGAGGATGGTAGCAGTTATGTTGCCACCATCCACAGCGGTACCCATCCTGTAGGGTCTCATTCAAAAAATGATTAATTGGGCTCAGTGCCCGTAGCACAGTGGTTAGGGAGTCGGCCACATACACCGAGGCTGGCAGGTTTGAACCTGGCTGGGGCCAGCTAAGGACCAATGGTAACTGCAACAACAACAACAAAATAGCCAGGTGTTGTGGTGGGCGCCTGGAGTCCCAGCTACTTGGGAGGCTGAGGCAAGGGAATCACTTAAGAGTTTGAGGTTGCTGTGAGCAATCACAGCATTCTATGGAGGGCGGCATAGTAAGACTCCGTCTCAAAAAGAGACTCTTGTCCAGGCTGGCCTTCAACTTGTGGCCTCAAGTGATTCTGCCATCTCTGCCTCCCGAAGTGCTGGGATTATAGCCATGAGTCATCACACCTGTCCTGTTTATCTTCTTTCTTTCTTTTTTATTTATTTATTTTTTTGAGACAGATTCTGTACCAGAGTCTCTGGTGTTACAGCTCACAGCAACCTCAAACTTTTGGGCGTAAGCAATTCTTTTGCCTCAGGTTCCCAAGTAGCTGGGACCACAGGTACCTACCACAATGCCTGGCTTTTTCTGTTATTGTTGCAGTTGTCATTGTTGCTTTAGCTGGCCAGGCCGGGTTTGACCTCAGTGTATGTGGCCGGTGCCCTACCCATTGATCTACAGGCACTGCCCCTGTTTATTTTATTTACTTATTTATTTATTTAGAGACAGAGTTTCACTCTGTCACCCTCCGTAGAGTGCAATGGTGTCATAGCCCACAACAACCTCCAGCTCTTGGGCTTAGGCAATTCTCTTGCCTCAGCCACCCGAGTAGCCGGGATTATAGGCCCCAGCCTACAACATCCTGCTATTTTTTTGTTGTAGTTTGGCTGAGGTTGGGTTTGAACCCGCCACCCTCGGTATATGGGGCTGGCGCCCTACCTAGTGAGCCGCAGGCGCCACCCCTGAAATACACTTTTTTTTTTTTTTTTTGAGACAGAGCCTCAAGCTATCCCCCTGGGTAAAGTGCCATGGCATCATCACAGCTCACAGCAACCTCCAACTCCTGGGCTGGAGCGAGTCTCCTGCCTCCGCCTCCCACGTAGCTGGGACCACAGGTGCCCACCACAACGCCTGGCTATTTTTTGGTTGCAGCCATCATTGTTGTTTGGCGGGCCCAGGCTGGATTAAGGTGGCGGGTTCGAATCCAGGCCAGGTCTGCCAAACAACAATGACGGCTGCAACCAAAAAATAACCAGGCGTTGTGGCGGGCGCCTGTGGTCCCAGCTACTTGGGAGGCGGAGGCAGGAGACTCGCTCGAGCCCAGGAGTTGGAGGTTGCTGTGAGCTGTGATGCCATGGCACTCTACCCAGGGGGATAGCTTGAGGCTCTGTCTAAAAAAAAAAAAAGTTTAGCATGAACAGGAGTTCCCAAATCATGTGACAGTACTGTACCTTAAATTTTAATGTTAATGCCATATTTCATCTTAGAGCCATTTAGTTTTGTTTGGTTGTTTCTCTTATTAATCTGCAAAATGATGGGTCAGACATTGATATTTACTTAAAAGCCCAGCAGGTAATTCTGACATGCACCAGTGCCCAGACTATTGGCCTACATGATCTCTAAAGTCCTTCTTTGGCCCCCAAATGCTGTAATTTCTATAATGTAAATTTTAAAATCAAAGTAAATATTATTCACATTGCACATAATTCTGCTTAAAAACATCTACTTCGTAAATTCAGAATTCACAGAAGTCCTAAAATGAAATCTACTTCCTAAGTGACCCAACTCCCACAAGGTATTCTTGCCAGATTTATGAATTTAGAGAAGTTATATTCACTTTACATTTTAATATTCCTGGATGAATTCTAAGTTAATTGTCAGACACACAGCAGCTCACACCTGTAATCCTAGCTCTCTGGGAGGCTGCGGAGGGTGGATTGGGTGAGCTCAAGAGGAGACCAGCTCTAACTCCTGAGCTCCAG
Organism: Galagoides demidoff; assembly: GCA_963574575.1. Lineage (NCBI taxonomy): Eukaryota > Metazoa > Chordata > Mammalia > Primates > Galagidae > Galagoides > Galagoides demidoff. The sequence goes on from CAUYQV010180036.1 coordinate 5,338, forward strand.
TCTCCAAGAGTGAGACCCCGTTTGTACTAATAATAGAAAAACTATCCAGGTGTTGTGGTGGGCACCTTTAGTCACAGCTGCTTAGGAGGGTGAGGCAAAGAGGTCCAAAAAAAAGTCAATTTTCAAAAATAAATTCATTTTTCACTTTTAGAGTCAAAATATGGTCAAAGTTTTTGATTTCCAGGTAGAGATCATGGAGATCAAAAGGATCAAATAGAAATTTTTATGGATAAAGACATGAGAAATAAAGATATCGAATCTTTGCTGTTACTTCGGGATGACAAATTCCTCTGTGTGTGTGTGTGTGTGTGTGTGTGTTTGCAGTGACCCTCGGCTAAGAGGCAGAGGAGCAGTCCGTGTTAGCGGGAGCACCTTATAGGAACTATAAGGACAGATGGTGGCAGACCTCAGCCATGGGGCCAGCATGCTCCTGATTTCATGGCAGTGTCTGCCTAGCAACCCTCCTTATTGAATATTCTGTCCCCAGAACCAGCCAGTCTTCAAAATGTGGTTCATCTTGGGAGATGGTTTTTATTTTCTTGTTATGAAACCTAGGCGCCCACAGTAAGAATTCAGATAACTACATGCCTGTGTCTGCTCATGAAGGCCGGCTGTGATGCTAAGGTTGAAACCTACCCATGAATAGGTCGGGAAAAAGAAAGATCCATGTGTGGTATTTGGATTAGAAATACAAGTCAAAAAGTAACATTGCCACCAGAAAATATGCAATTCTAAAAAGGTACTTATTTGAAAGTTTTGAAAAAAAGTAAAGCTCCTGCCCTGGGTCTTCTGGGAGTATGTACAAAATACAATAATTAAATTAAGTCCAGAAGTTAAAATTCCTCATTTAAAAAAAAAAAAACCTGGAGTGCTTCCCAATGGGGAATGCTTGACTTAAAAGAAACGTTTTTTACTCTGTGGCCTGAAGGTCAACAAACAGGGACTCTGTGGGAATGTATAAAATTTCTTAAGGGGGTTCCTCAGTCTTTGTTTTGTTGAAAGAAAATAAAAGTAAAAAGGGACAAGTTTTGAAAATTTGAAAAATGAAGGTGCAGTCTCCAAATCATCACGGTTTTTATAAACACTGCACCGGAAGCTATGAAAACACATCTTCTTTTCTGATCACTAATCTAACACACATGCTCTTCAAGAAGGAGGGTTAAGGCCGGAGGCGCCTCCTGAGCAAACCATTTTAAAACGCACTCATTTTCAGAGGCGATGCATGAAAATTCATAGCCCATTCGTTGGCTACTTATTTTGAAAATATTTACCTTAAATAGTCTCATAAATTTTTGTAGTGTAAAATTCCTTAGATGGCGCAAAAGACTGATCATTTTTGCAAAAGCCTGTAATAGGGCAAAGTTATAAAAATGATCTTTTGGGCTCACATTCTAGTAATCTAAAATGGAATGTATAAACCTGTTTTTATAATAATCAGTGGTCACTACCTTTCTGGTAATATCACCCCCAACGGGATAACAATCAGGTTAAGAATGGGATAGAAATCAACATTTCTAAGTTCGTATTTTATGAGTTTATATGAATATATCTGTACTTGTATCAAGTTAAACTATCATTTATCAGCATCATTCTAGGCTAGGCTATGAGTTTTCAGGCTGCACCCTCAAGTGACTTCTACTGAAACAGAAAGAAGTGAGAGCCAATGTCCAGATCCTCATCTTCTTTACCACTTCAATGCAATCTGAATGTTGGCTTTGCATTAAGACAGCATGATCAAATGTAGGACATTAGGAATAACAGCTTTGGCAGCAAAATTTAATTTACTGAATAATTAGCAGCCTCACTGGCAAATCGACTCTGATTCCTAAAGTACAACATTAGCCGTTGTCTGCACTCGTGGTCTCTACAGTACAATGGCTGTCATGATTGTCCTATGCCAAATTCACAGTGTATGAGGGATTGTGGAGTGTCTTGCAAGCAGCTCACAATGTAACATACTAGATTTACCTCTAAAACATGCACAAAGGATTAGATAAACATATTTTGCCCAGATTTTGTTGTTTTCTTGGTTATTTTTGCTATTAGAGCTGTGAAGGGAGGAGGTGAGGGTAGAATTATAAGGCAAAGGGAAGAGGAAGCAGAAAGACAGAGACAGAGGGACAAGATGGGATGAGGGATACTAGGCAGCATGGTGAAGGTGGCGGAGGATGGCATGAGACAGGCAGCTAGAGCCAGCCTAGCTCGGTGCTTCCTGTGTTGGTGAGGTCTGCACCTGCCCCTTCACTCCTCCACTGAGACTTCTTTCCTTTGACAACCCACGACATTCCTCAGCCACGCAGACCAGCCCCCAGTGAAAAATATTACAGAACGTGCCAGGGACTATGCAGTTTTGGAGGACATCAGGGCCTACCGCAAGGTGGCATTGACCTGGTGGCAGAGGACTGGTTATTTGAACGGTGATGAATTCCAGAATCTTTGGTGGCATCGGGTACTGTCTCTGAGGGAAGCAGTTGTTGAGAAGGATACTTCACCTTCTTGTCTCACTGTGTCAAAACTCATTTGGTGCTTCTTCACTCTACAGAATTGATGAAACAGGGGACTTGATCAGGGACCATGAATCTGAGGCATTCTGGGGGTCAGGGTGTGGTTTAGTGGAAAGAGCTTGGAGATTTTGTTGTCGTCTTGATTTTGCCATCAGTGTGACCTTGAACAAGTCCCCTAATTGGGCCAATAGTTACACCATTCTAGAAAGTGACACTACTGGTAGCATTGCAGTTTTTTTTCTGTGTGAATGGTGCCCCCTTCAGCAAGGAGTTGGTGCAGAACTATCCTCCAGCTCTCTGGCATGGGCAGAGTCAGGTGGTTGGACAAAATGATCGCATTTGAGTTTACAGCCTGAACACCTCCAGCACTGAGAGAAGCTAACGGAGGAGGCTCGCAATGGAGCTGGGAGCAGTGGAGCCGGGAGATTCTTAACAACAAAGAGCAACAAAGCTCCCAGAATGCACAATGCAAGGGCTGTGGAGTATGCGGCCACCCCCAGCATGTCCAGGAATTTGCTCCCCTGACCTGTTTTCCTGTGAGGATCATACCCTTTGTCTACAGGGAAAGTGGGTGAGAAAATGGGGTTCACTTAATGGAAATGCACTCTCCAGCCCCTTTCTGCAGTGGGATTCCAGCCCAGTTACTGCAGTGCGGCTTCCATACCTAGATAGAAAGTTTCCTCTTTACTGAATGCCTGCTATGTGCCAAGTATGATGGTTAAAAAGAAATACTATACTTATTTATTGGTTTTTATTTATCTTTACTTTAAATTCATTCTTTTTTATTTGTAAATTATACATGACAAAATTTGCTATTTTAACCATACACTTGGTGGCATTAAGTACATTCACATTGTGTGACCGTCACCCTGCTCCTTCTCTAGAAATTTTTTCATCTTGCAAAATTGGAACTCTGTTCCTATTAAACAATAACTTCCCTCCCCCACTCTCCCCAGAGAACCCCTCCCCCACAATATGCTAGGTGCTTTTAAATACAGTAGTTCATTTAATCTTTTGTCACAGGTTCGGCTCTCTAGAAGCAGATTCTCAGACAGACCCTTAGGGCACAAGATGCTATAGATCAGTGCCCAGGACAGGAAGAAGGAATGAAGGGTTGGGATGAAGGAGAAGTTGAGCTACCAAGCAAAGCAAACCCAATAACATCCTACAACCCTACTGGGAGGTCTGGGGGGCATATGGTTTTTCAGGTGTCTCACCTCTGGCCAGAATGGCTGGGTGCCCTAGAAGGTGGGGCTTAGGCAAGGCAGCTGGAGGCTCTCTGCTGACTGTACCTCCCTAGCCATCAAGTGGGGGCTGGAAGGGCGATCTGAGTGATGCCTCCCTGTGACTGCGGCATCCTCATAGCAACTCTTGGGTTAGGTATATTTATTTGTATAGTTGAAGAAACCAATCAATGCTCAGAGACAGTAAGTGGATGCATGACAATGTTCAATATTCAGGGCATCCACACTATTTGGGGGGCTCACACCCCTAAATAAGCACTACAATGGAAATCTGATCTAATGCAATGGAAGGACAGAGAGAAGACCAGCAGGTTATCCTGGGGTGTGTGGCCTTGAAGTCGTGTTGGGTGTGATGGAGAGGGAGGGATTAAAGCCTGTGCAAAAGCTTTGCAAAAGATGGGTGTGGATAGTGGCCAGGCCCCCTTGAGAGAGCTATGCTGTCACTGACATGGAAACACTGGTGAGGCTCCCAGTGGCCGGAGCTCTCTCATGCCAGCCTGATGGAAGCTTCCAGGCCCTGGAAATTAACTGGGAAAAACAATGTGCTGCTCTCCTCATTTGGGAGTTTGGGTTAAGAGCACAGTTCTCCCAGAGAATCTAAGCCTGAAGTTCACATTGGTTTTTAGGTTCTTCTTTTCATGGGACTCAAAAGGTCCTCCTGTAACATTAAGCCAGATGACCTGAGTGCAGTTTCCCAAAGCAACTCTCTCCCTACAAAGCTATCTGCAATGGAATGTTCATTTTTCTCTTGATTCTATTAGTGTGTCTGCTTATGGAGGAAATTTGATTCATTGTTTAAAAGCAAAACAAAACCTAGCCAAGCTAGCCATTTGGCATGATGTAGGCAAAAAAACCCAGTTTCCTTTTTCCTTTATTTCAGTGGAGCTGAATTGCTCCACTTTTAGCCAGATATGTTCACATCATGACACAGTTGGTATTTGGTTCCCCCTCGTTCTTCATAAGATGGAGTTTTCAGTATATCCAGTATTTTATTTATGTATAAAAGAAATCTCTAAAATTCCTTTCAAGCCTAAAATTCCAATCTCTGGGGAGCCGTGTCAAGCTTTCACTATGTTTGTATGTTCCGCTGAGAAGACAGTGACTTCGGCCAGTGGAGAAATCTTATGTACTTAAAGGATTCCTTCTCCGGGAATAGGTAGGTCAGGTGATTTCCAAGGTGGACTTCTAGTCAGCCTGATGGCAGCCAAGTCCTCTGACTTGGGGTGCAGCAGTGACATTCCAGAAATCTGGCCTCTGTCCTACCCTCCCTGCATGGGTTGGTTCTCAAATAAGAGCTCAGCTCACATGGGATTTCGAAAAAGCACCTGGAGTTGGCCAAATTCTGCCCTCAGCCTGGAGGACAGCTTTCCAGTTCCCTGGGTATGGCCACGGGGAGAATGGGACCAGGATGGAATGTGTCCCCAAGTCTAAGAGGCCTCATACAAACATGCAGAAGGGTGGGCCTCACCCCTTAGGCCCCAGGAAGAACCTGAAAGGCTTAAAGACTGAAGCCTGGCAGAGCTCCTGCCCACCAAACGGGTGGGGGGAGGAAAGAGGTGACAAATGTAGCTGGTTTCAAAAAAGCATATAAGCTGTAGTTTTCGATGTGTTTCTAATTCTTAATTCACACCTCTCTTGCTATCATCACTACTGTAGCCAGGGAAACTTCTTTCTGTTTTAACACTTGACATTATTTTACACCTTTGCTTCTCCTTTGATTTCCACAAGAGCATTATACTTTTAAAAGAAAAGTTCATCTGGAACAAGTTCTGTGATTTTCAGACTAGCTGTCTGGCACCCAGTGGGCTCAACAGGTGTTTGCTGCATGACTAAATGAACGAACGATTTCCTAGAAAATGGTCAGAGAAATCTGTACTCTCAACAAAGTGTTTTTCCTGCTTTCTTTCTTAAACTGGGGATTATCACTTACAGTATCCTCTAAGGATGTGAAAAGGAAAGTTGATTTAACAGTTTTTTTGGGGGGAAAAAAAAAACCTTACCAAAAAGCCATCTGAAAGGGAATGTTCATTTTTCTCTTGATTTGAACACCATGACTGAATAACGTGGGCGATCTGGCTCAAAGCCTGAACAGCTAGGACTCCAGTCAAGGAGACCATGAGCCGGGGAGATGCCCCTGCTTGCAGAGCCCCGTGGGCCTCATCGTTGCCCAGGAGCCGACTTGGGGGCTGGAGGGACACAGGGGCCAGCGGGTCCCCAGGGCGGCCGCGAGGGCCCAGCGCAGGTGTCCTGCCTGTGCACGGGGTGCGTCGGGGGGTGCGCGGGGCCTGGGAGACCCGAGAGAGACGTTATTGTTACACTGTAACGAGTCTGATTAACATGCTCCTGACACTTTCTCTTAGTTTCTCTGGCTCCTAGCAACAGCGCACAAAGGCCCGAGATTGTCCCCGGCTCCGCGGGGACACGGGGCGGCCTTTGATCTGCCACCATTACAGCCGGGCTGCGCGACAGGCTCGCAGGCTCCGGGCGGCCCGCGGCGGGCGGGCGAGTGGGGCCCGCATTCCCGGCCCACTGGGCCGCTGGGTCCCCCGGCCCGGCCACTGCCCAGCCCGGCTGCACCCGCGCTCCATGCAGGAGCCGCGCCCGGCTGGGAAGGGACGAGGCCGTCGCCACAGCACGGGCGATGCCGCCCGGGCCCCGGGTCTCCGCGCCCGCTGCCCGCGGGGAAGTGGACGCGGTCCCCGGGTCCCCGTAACGTGGGCGCACCTCTAGCTACGCCGCAAGCAGGCAGGCCCCGGGCTCGCCGTGCCCTTCTCGTCGGAAGAAGCCAAATTAAAGTCAGCTGATCGCTGATAATTAAAAAATAAAAATAATTATAAAAGGGAAAGAGCAAGTGACAAAAAAACCCCGAAAGATTCTGTGGAAATAAGTCAATGTACGCGCAGGCTTCGCGCGCTCGGTGAAACTGGGCTGGACCGGCAGCAAACTGCCGCCACCGAAAGTGCTAACGACGGTTTCGGTTCCTTCCTGCAGATACTTGCTTTATGTGGTTGGCAATTCTCGGAAGGCGATATGCTGCCAAATTATAACTGGAATTTAAACAAACTAACCAACAACAACAAAAATCGCCCGGCCAGAACGGCAGAAAGCTGCCTGGTCCCACCGCGCACGCTTGCAGGTACCGAGATATTTGAAAGTAATTCGTTTTCCATTTTGTCCACTCTCTTAGTTGCTCCGTCCCGCCCGGTTTCAAATAAAGGTGGATAGAAAGACTAAGGCTTTAACATTTAAATACTGGGATCTGGTAATTACTTTCCCTCTCAGATGCAATGTGAAAACCTCGCGGGGGGCGGGGGCTCTGCTCTGGGAGGTCCCTGTCCCCAGCCGGCGGCACAAACTCTTTGCTTACAGACCGGTTGGGTGACCCTCGGCAGCATTCATATGCACCACATCGTGCAATGCAATCTTACAACCTGTTCGGTACCAATCAATCGCCTTTCTTGTACTAGAGGCAAAGATAAAAATAAAAACGGAAGATTCGGGTTTCCAAGGTAAACCGAAACTGTAAAAGCAGAATGTCCTTTAAATAATAAATAAATATTTAAATATTATTTAAATAAATAACCTGAATTCTTTTTTCCCTTCATGGCATCGCTAGAAAATTAGTGTCCCCCACGAAGAAACTCAGTTTCCTGAACTTGCAAAACTATAGGATGCCAACGTGTGAATGCTGACGATGGCATGTCTGTTTTAAAGATGGGGGAAGAAAAGACAGAGTTTGTTCTATTTACAGGGCACAATATGCCAGGTGAAGAGTTACTTTCGGAGCCGGTGAAGTCTTCAATGGGCAGGACACAGTTTTCCCCTGGAGGCCAGAGATTGAGGGCAAGCCAGGTGGGTTCAACCCTTGGAAGTGGGAAGCCACAGCGCTGAGATGCTGGGGAACTTCCTAAGGTGGTCAGGGAGAGTGCGCTGGACTCTGAGTGGAGTTCCCCTCGCCATTTCAATAAAACATGACTGTGATATAATCCTCTATACATTAAAATGAGGATGTCACAGATTGTCATTAAGACCTCAGTAAAACAATGAAGACATTATTGGGCATCCCCCCCCCCCCAGGCAAGGTATTAGGGGAATAAAGCAATCTACACCACACGGGTCCTATTGAGATTAATGAAAAAATTATGCAAAAAAAATCTCAATTTCATTTTCCCGTGACGGGGCTTTGCATACATATAGTCAGTCCTGCCTAGCACCTGATGATTTATTAAACTAATCTAGGGTGATCACCACTGATGTTCTCAACTCAATCTTGTCCCAGCTCATTTTCTAAGTAATTGTTTCTCATTAGTTCTGATAATGTTTTAATAGTGTTACCCATAATTTAGCCCCCAAGAATTAATAACAGGGGGGTGATCTGGCCAAGTGACTTGTGATGATCTACACAAAATATAAACAGGTATGGTTTCTAATTAATCAGATTAGCTGCAAGGTCCTCTTCCTGTAATCCATTCCTGGCTCAGGGGAGCCAGCAGACCTCCTCTCCCACTGGTGTAGTGCTACCTTTGCCCACTCATGGCACCAAAGAGATGCAGGTGGGAAAACACTTTGTCTCCCAGCACCTTTGTGCTGGGGTTTTGTTCTTTAGGAAATGTGTACAGTGGGCCTCTAACCATGTCTGAACTCTCTTCTGGGGCCCTCATTAGGGTCTCTGTTCAGATGGTGGGACCTTTGTCCAGAATTTTGGCTCTAGTGGGCCCTAGTCTCATGATCCTCCCATAACTGGCACCACCAGGTTCTGAGTAAGATGGTAAGTCTGTCATTTGGGGAGACTTAAGTAAGAAGGTGGTTTTGTTGCAACAAGAGTGCAGTTTGGGATAAGGGCCAGATAAACATAGTTGGAGACCCAGGACCCCGGAGGCCTGTTTGTGATGGGTGTCCTGAGACCTAGGCAGCTGTGGCGCTCAGGGAGCCCAGACTGTGTGGGTTGAGGGCTGTCTGTGCAGCTGGGATGGAGATTAGGATATGCACCCTTTCATCCCCTCAAAGCGAGGGCTCCTCTGGATCTGCACAGAGGATGGAAAGGGCAGTTAAGTTCAAGTGAGGGTTGCCTATAGGCAAGTGCAAGGTGGCTTTTATGTTCTTCTTTGGGTTGTGGCAGGACCTGCCAATGCTGCTTCTGACACCCCGAGGGGGTGTGTAGGACAGGGGAACAGAAACGAGGCCTTCGTCTCCGACTTCTACCTCTGAGCAGAGGTGGACTGAGCCTGCATTCCTGACTCGGAGATTCCACCCAGCTGCTATAGTGGGCCTTAGGAGTGCCTCTCTATAACTGTACCCTATGTCTCTGTTGGGAGTCCTGAAACACTCTGGTTGGAAGCCAGTCTCTGAAGTTAGCGAGATGCCATTTTCCTTCTCCCAGACTTCAGAGTGACAATTGGACTAGCTCTTACCTTCCCATCCACCAACTCTGGGGCAGCCCAGGGCCACCAAGATGAATGGTGATGATGATTAAATGAGGGGTTGAAAAGGCTGCACCAAGGAGGAGAAGGCAGGACTCCAGCCAAACATGTGCGTTGTGTGAGGCCCAGGAGTGACTTTGGGGCTGGAGAGACACAGGGGCCGGCAGACATCCTGGGAGCCTGTGTTTGGGAAGACAAGCTGGTGTTCTAAGAATGTGTCCCCCTAGAACCATCCAGCTTGGATCTGGTTCTCCAAGTGGCTGTGGGAACTAGATCTTCCCCTTGCTGCCCTGCCTCCGTGCGCCTGGGTGGGTGGAGGCTGCATGATGGTGGCAGGACTCTGGACTCTGCGTTAACATGTGCCTTTCCTGTATCTAACCCTCAACTCTACTCACCTCTCCAGTTTCCTATAGAAATTGTGAGAAGTGGGGATATACTAGGCGGTCGCCCCTGGCTGGGGCACACACTAGGGGCCACATAGGAAGTAATCAAAAAGGGTGTAGGAGGAGGCAAAAAATGAAAATAAAAAACAACTGTTTTCTATTTACAAATTTAAATAAACAGAACAGCCTTCCCTGCGGTGTTTGTCTAAGAGTAGCAGCCTTGCTGCTGTGTAGGTCATGAAAAGGTTGGTGTAGAGTTTAAAACTTCCCATTCTGTTAATTTCTTAAAGAACAGTCATCCAAAGTCTCGGCACAAAAGCTCATGATTTAATGAGGAACAGAAACAAAATCTCTGATTGTTGGTGTTTCAAACTTCATTGGCGTCCTCTGGCAAGCACAAGTTGATCCTCCGCGGCTTCAATACCCTTTAGCCTTCAATATAAGAGTACATGCTGAATAGGGAACAATGGCTGGTTGTTATGTTTATTTACCCTTACTACAAGCTGGGTTAACCTCTTCAAAACAGCTTTACTAAGCCCGTTAACCACACCACCCATCTGACCTGCAGCAGCACCTCTAATGTGATGCAAATCTCACAGGGGCCACATGCGCCAGCGCCTGGCATTGTGTCTTCTTAGGCTCTACAAGTTTATGGCTGAGGGAGTCCTGTCTGGGCCATACATTTACAGGGGGAAATGGCCTCAATGGCAAACAGCTAAATGGGAAAAGAAAGGGGGGGAGAATGGATGGTCTTGTGTTTCTGCACATTGAGTTTTTAATAGCCAGTAACTCCTGACCCAAAGTATTTGCCCAAGATGAGCACTTTGGTAATCCAGCATTCCAGGATATGGGTGTTTCATTTTGGGGGTGAAGGTTAGGAGTGATCAGTTTTGAAGGTTTATTTTTTTTAAGATATTTTTATAAGTCAATATAATACTTTATGTCATCTCCAACAGACATGAACCCTACATTTTGGTGCAGATTTTTAAAGTCCTTGCCTTTCTTAAAATTATTTGTGCTGACCACGTGGGAAATTACTCACATAAGAAGAAGACGGGGACTGTGCACTTTCAGGAAAGGTCTGTTTAATTAAAGACCTAACTTCCCCTCACAGCTCATCTGTCCCCACCATTTTATCTCCCTGTGAAATCAGACATCCATATTTGTAAAGCATTAATAAACAACAGAATCATAAGCTTGGACCCAAAAGGAAAGAAGTTCATTTTTAGAGGAATAACTGCCCAGTAAGACAATGACAACAAAAAAATCATGATTAACACGAACTGTAAATAAGTAAGGTCCTGATCCAGCATACTAACAAGTTTCCTTGAGTATTATGGTTTGTCTTTAAGAAACCCACTGTATATGTTCAGCCCACCTGATGAGAGCTTCATTTACCAGATCATTTTTCCTTGATGGATGTGGCAAGCGTAACAATGTTCTGGGCCTGCTTCAGTAACGGCATGTCGATCATACTCCCTTGGAAAGTAAAGGCTCCCTGGAAAACAGAGAATACAAACTTCCTGTAAGAAAGCTCGGAAATTATAGGCTTCCTTTCTGTGTGTGCTTGTATAACAAGAACATTTCAGATTCCACCTGAATTATACTGACTTTCTTACCCAACTTTTGAGAAAGCCAAAGTAAATTGCAGGGGAAAGATTTCTTTTTTCCTCCTAGAGTGGGGGTACAAAAAAAAAAAAAAAAAAGAAAGAAAGAAAAAAGAGAAAGCTCTAGCATTTTTTTTTTTTTTTTTTTTTTTAGGTAGAGACAGAGTCTCATTGTCATTCTTGGTAGAGTGCGTGGTGTCCCACGGTTCACAGCAACCTCCAACTCCTGGGCTTAGGTGATTCTCTTGCCTCAGCCTCCTGAGTAGCTGGGACTACAGGAGCCCACCACAATGCCCAGTTATTTGTTTATTTATTTTGTTACAGTTTGGCCATGGCCGGGTTTGAACCTGCCACCTTGGGTATATGGAGCCAGTGCCCTACCCATTAAGCAACAGGCACTGCCCCAACCCTTCAGCATTTTAATGGAGAAGAATAACACATCAGACACAGATATGGGGAGCCATTCATTTGACTCTAGAAATCAAGCAGAAAACAACAATGGTGGGAAAATTAAAATCCTTGGCTATATAGTTTTAGAAATACTGCATAGTACTTTAAAAGCAGATCTATATTCCAGCAACTGAATTTTTTTTTTTTTTTTTTTTTGGAGACAGAGTTTCACTTTGTCACCCTGGGTAGAGTGCCATGGCATCATAACTCACAGCAACCTCAAATTCTTGGGCTCAAGTGATCCTCTTGCCTTAGCCTCCCACGTAGCTGGGACTACAGGGCCCCATAACAATGCCTGGCTATTTTTCAGATACGGGGTCTTGCTCTTGCTCAGGCTGGTCTCAAAGTCATGACCTCAAGCGATCTACCTGCCTTGGCCTCCCAGAGTGCTAGGATTACAGGCATAAGCCACTGTGTCCAGCCTCTGATTATTGTTTTTAAAAATAATTATATGATCAGGCTAAGAGCAAAACTCTTCCTCCTTGCTGTAGCATAATTGAGGGGTAATGCTATAAGGTGATGAGGAAGTGCAAGGTCAGATTGCACAGAGCACAGAGATGAACCTGTTGGTATAGGCTAGCAGAGAGGATGGGAATTCCCAGGGATAGGAATCTGTCACAAAGAAACCACAGGTCAGTTGAATGTTAACCCTGGAAGGCATTTCTGAAGTCTCCTGGGATGTCCCCATTTTTTAGCCTTCTAGGAATGCTTATTGAATGTGTCATGTGACCTAAGCCCTCTTCTGGGTTAGGAAAACTGAGGTGCAGAGCAGTTAAGTGATCTTCCAAGGTCTCGAGACTGGGAAAGTTAGAGCTAGGGCTAATATTTGGGTCGCACAGCTTCAAGCCTTTCTCAGAGACCCCACATTAAGATAACAAGGTAGTTTCTTTAGTGCAGCAGAAAAGAAAAATTAAACGGACAGAGGGCAGCACCCTCAGCAGCTGAAGTCACTGGTTGTTTAGGTTCTTTCAACCTCTTGTTTTTGCTACACACAATCAGAACCCCTCATCTCAACTCTCCTTCCGTCTATCGTCAGGGAAGATGGTGTCAGTGGGGAGCAGGCGGTCTTTCGAGATCTGGAGGTGGGCTAGAGCAATCCTAACCTCTGGTGATGAGTGTCCCTTTGCACATATGGCAGCCCACATCTGGACTTCACAAGAGCATCTCAACAGTCAGTGCTGTCCTCACTCAGGGCTTCTGGGATAGGGCTGTGGGCCAGTCCCTTATGGTTATGCACAGGATGGAGGGAAAAATATGTGTGTGGAGGATTCTCAACAAGGCCTTTGGCCTTTACCTTTTACTCAAGAGAGATCTTAAAGCCCCCTAGGTAGAGTTTTCACCAGTGATGCCTAACCTCAGTGTTAGAACGATGGGTTCTACATCATACGAACACCTCTGTGGCCTAAAATCCTACACTATCAGTCTTCCCAACTGTGCCATTTTTACTGTTCGTACCCCCAGATTGGCCTTTGCCCACTTCCATTCAGCCTAGAGCTAATTTCGGTCATCTCTGTAACCAGGATGAATTTTCTGAATTTTGTTAGAAGGTCAGAGGAGGTCCTGTAGGGTGGGGCTGGGAATCAGGGCGTAAGTCACATGCTGTTTTATGAGGCAGTTGTCTAGTTTCCTTACTGGAATAGATGATGAAGACCAAAGGCCTCTTGGTTTTCCGCCTACCAAGTGGATTATGGCCTTATAAAATAGCACATCTGTCCTGCTCAGTCTTAAATAATAGGCTAGGGGAACGAAATTAGCATAGATGCACATGAAATTCAAACGATGCACTGAGAATCCAAATGATGGCTCTGGGTCTCTGCTATGTTCCCAAATCTACTTAGAACGAAGGTGAAACACACTTCATGTGGTTTTTCAAGACAGGGAGATCAGGCTTGGCGTCTGTGGCTCAAGTGGCTAAGGCGCCAGCCACATACACCTAAGGTGGCAGCTTCGAATCCAGCCCGGGCCACAAAACAACAATGACGGCTGCAACGAAAAAAAAAATAGCCAGGCGTTGTGGCGGGCGCCTGTGGTCCCAGCTACTTGGGAGGCGGAGGCAAGAGACTCGCTTGAGCCTAGGAATTGGAGGTTGCTGTGAGCTGTGATGCCACAGCACTCTACCAAGGGGTCAGTTTGAGGCTCTGTCTCAAAAAAAAAAAAAAAAAGACAGGGAGATCATGTCTTTCTTCTATGTTGGTAGATTTTGCTTCATTTCTTTTCTAAGTTTAAGGTGGAAAACAAGATTTACCATTTCTGCCCTATGTTTCCTTCATCTCTGCAAATTGAGGGTTTTGGCGTGAAGAATTAGTCTAATACGATCCTCAGGTTTCCACGTGCCAACCTATGATATGGTTGGCTTTTTAACACATGGGTCTGGATGTGAAATGTGGATGGTTTATTTGTCAGAGTTTGGAAAATTGTAGTTTGTCAAAAAGCTACTTGGGTTTGGGGGGTAACATTTGAAATACTCCTTCCTGAATGACGACACATAAGTTCAGCTTCACTGCTCAGTGCTGTCCTGAGAAATTGGCATATAGCTTCAACCAGTTACAAGGAACTTCCATCAGATTGAAGATTCAGACTACGATTTTGTTTCTTTCTTTCTTTTCTTTTTTTTTTTTTTTTTGAGACAGAGCCTCAAGTTGTTCCCCTGGGTAGAGTGCTATGGCATCACAACTTACAGCAACTTCGAACTCTTGGGCTCAAGCGAGTCTCCTGCCTCAGCCTCCCAAGTAGCTGGGACCACAGGCGCCCGCCACAACGCCTGGCTATTTTTTGGTTGCAGCCGTCATTGTTGTTTTGCGGCCCGGGCTGGATTCAAACCCGCCACTTTAGGTGTATGTGGCTGGCACCTTAGCCACTTGAGCCACAGGCACCAAGCCCAGACTACGATTTTGCTTACAATACCTTTAAATAGTGACTTATTCATGGTTAAATTTGTTAATAACTGTGATTTTTACAATAATAATAGCTATAATATAATTTTTTCAGTAGTTACTAGTCCTGGGCCTGTGCCTGGCACTTCACATGCTTGATTTCTTGGAATGGTCAGAATAACACTTTGAAGTAGATGCTATTACCCATCCCCCATTTCTTTTCTTCTTTCTTTTTAGATTGTGGTTAAAACAGGCAGCATTAACTTTACCCATTTTTAAGTGTACAGTGCAGTAGTGTTAAGTTTGTTCACTTTGTTTCAAATATCTCCACAAGTTTTCCATCTTACAAACCCAAACTCTGTACACTGAACAGCTCTCCCTTTCTGCCTCCCCCACGGCCCCTGGCAACTACTATTCTACTTTCTGTCTCTATGAGTTTGTATCCATCCCATTTTATAACAGATGAAAGTGAGGCATGGAGAGCTCAGAAACTGGGCAAGTCTGCCTTCCAGCCAGTAAGAATAGAAAGAATGTGGGTACAGTTTTGGTGTGGTGGCTCACACCTATAATCCTAGCTCTCTGGGAAGCCAAGGCAGGAGGATCACTTGAGGCCAGGAATTCAAGACCAGCCTTGGCAAGAGTAAGACCCTATCTCTGAAAAAATATAAAAATTGGCCTGGCATGGTGGCTTGTGCCTGTAGTCCCTAGCTACTCAAGAGACTAAGGTGGGAGGTTGGCTTGAGCACAGGAGTTTGAGGTTGCTATGAGCTGTAATGATGCCAATGTATTCTAGCCCAGGCTATGGAGTGGCAAAAATAAAGAAATATTTACACATGGTTTACATAGAAACCTGGAGGTTGACCAGGAATCCTCTGGTGATTCTAATACACATTCAAGTTTGAGAACCTCTGTGTTTTAGGTCCCCTGGGTAGAAATGACTGGGCCGGCCTTGATGTGCAGTGACTTCTGCTAGCCTTTTGTAAGTGATGCCTCTTTGTCCTGGGGCATCTCCAAGATGCCCAATCACTAGATGTACATGGGTTAGTCATCATTCGTCCATCAAGTGTGGACCAAGCAGCTCCCTTGTGTCAGGCCCGCAGTGAGCCACTTGGGATGGTAAGAGGGTAACACTCGACCTGCCCCCGGAGCTTACAGTTTGCTGGAGGAGACAGGGAAGAAAAACAGCAGGTGGGCTTGGTGCCTGTGGCTCAAGTGGCTAAGGCGCCAGCCACATACACCTAAGGTAGCGGGTTCGAATCCCCAGCCCAGGCCCACAAAACAACAATGATGGCTGCAACCAAAACATGGCCGGGCGTTGTGGCGGGCGCCTGTGGTCCTAGCTATTTGGGAGGCAGAGGCAGGAGACTCGCTTGAGCCCAGGAGTTGGAGGTTGTTATGAGCTGTGATGCCATGGCACTCTACCC
>CAUYQV010180037.1:0-46336 GCA_963574575.1 Galagoides demidoff
TTGAAGGATGCAAAGATGTGGCACACACCAAATACATTCTCTCCTTCAGCCACCTGAGGTCCAAGGCTTATGACCTGTTCTTCCTTCTTTTCCTTCCCCTTTCGAGGTGCCATTTCTGCGCAACGTCTCCAGACTCCGCACCGGAAAGCGGGATTTATTTCTGATGTTAAAAGTACTTTATGCTGGGTGGTGCCTGTGGCTCAGTGACTAGGGCACTGGCCCCATATACCGAGGGTGGTGGGTTCAAACACAGCCCTTGCCAAACTGCAACCAAAAAACAGCCGGGCATTGTGGTGGGCACCTGCAGTCCCAGCTACTCGGGAGGTTGAGGCAAGAGAATCGCCTAAGCCCAAGAGTTGGAGGTTGCTGTGAGCTGTGATGCCATGGCACTCTAGTGAGGGTGACAAAGTGA
Source organism: Galagoides demidoff (assembly GCA_963574575.1). Classification (NCBI taxonomy): domain Eukaryota; kingdom Metazoa; phylum Chordata; class Mammalia; order Primates; family Galagidae; genus Galagoides; species Galagoides demidoff. Next base: position 413 of record CAUYQV010180037.1, read on the forward strand.
GACTCTGTCTCTAAAAAAAAAAGTACTTTATGCTTATTTATGTGAAACTTGGGAAATAGAGGAAAGCATACAACTGAAAAAACAATAATCTGTAATCCTTTTAAGTAGCTTTATCATTTAATGTTTTAGTGTATATCTGTCTGGTCTTTTTTTATTACATATATATGCGAGGGGTTTTGTAATCATTTACAGTCTAGAAACTGTCCAAACTGTCTTTTCTTCTTTCAACCAGTTGTAGAGAGTCCATTTTTCAAACTCCTAGCATGGTGCCAAGCACAGGCTGCACACTGGGGGACAGTGTGAATGGAGGTGAGGAGATGAATGAGGATAAGAACGTGCCAGCTCTGCTGAGGTTGGGGGAGGGGTGGCTGTGAGTGGCATGAAGCCCTGGGCCTTCATCTCTGGACAGTTAGGAAGGATCTTAAAAGTGAGGCCCCTGGGATCAGAGACTGGGATTCCAGGGGCCTGAAGGAGGAGAGAGACTTTTCATTGTTCACATTCTTTTTCTCACCATGTACAAATAAATAATATTACCTAAAAGAATTACTATAAAAAGCAACCAATTAAAAATATAAATACAACCCCCTTAGAAACTAGAAACAGGCATAGGCGAAACAGGTTCAGTGAGAACAGGATCCTTTGTAAGTAGGGGGCAGGGTGGTGGTGGTGGGGAGAGCCCCCCCGCCCCCAGCCCCAGCCAGCAAATCCCTCCTTCTGAACTTGGGGGCTGGAGGGAGGTGGCACTGCCTTCTTAGACTCCATGAGCTTTGGATTTGGGTAAGGTGACAGCCCCTCTTATTTCCTGCTTTGTTTTCTCCCAGGTACAAATTGACCTGAGGTCTTCTATGCAAATGGAAGCTGGCAGCTTCTCACAGAGGGTTTAGATATCTGGGAAGATGGAATGGGAGCCTTCCTTTCCCCTGCCTTTCAGGGTGATGGGGAGGCAGGCAGGGGTATTGAGTTACCCTCTCTTGGCTCATGTGCATGTGTAGGTCCTTGCAGGAGGGCCTGTGGTCAGTGGAGTGAGGCCATCCATCCTGTCCTTCTGGGCTGCTGGAAATTTAAATTGTTACCTCTTAATCTCAGTGCTCTTTTCCTGCCTGTAGGACACCCTGTGTTTAGGAACATGGAGGTGGTAGGGGCTTGGTAGGGACTTGGCCTTTATAAGAGCAGCAGAGAAGGACTTTCTATCTTTCCGTCTCTCTTTCTCTCTCCTTTCCTTTCTTCTTCTTTTTTTTTTAGAGACAGAGTCTCACTTTGTTACCCTTGGTAGAGTGCTGTGCTGTCACAGCTCACAGCAACTTCCAGCTCTTGGGCTTAGGTGATTCTCTTGCCTCAGTAGCTGGGACTACAGGCGCCTGCCACAATGCCCGGCTATCTTTTGTTGCAGTTTGGCTGGAGCCTGGTTTGAACCCACCACTCTCAGTATATGGGGCCAATGGCCTACTCACTGAGCCACAGGCGCCACCCTCTCTCTCCTTTCTTTCTTTCTCAAAGTCTCACTTTGTTGCCCTCACCTTGGCTATTTTTAGAGACGAGGCCTGGCTCTCGCTTAGGCTGGTCTTGAACCCGTGAGCTCAGGCAATCCACCTGCCTCGGCCTCCCAGAATGCTAGGATTACAGGTGTGAGCCACCATGCCTGGCCCAGAGAAGGATTTTCAGCGGAGGGGAAACATCCTTCCTTGCTGATTCACCTCTTCTACCTGGCAGGTGCACAGTGACACGCCTGCCCTGGCTGGAGACCTCTCCTCCAGTAGTCTCGCAAACTGCCTCCTTTCTCTGAGCCTGGGTGGAGTTAACTGTGTTAGAGAGGACCAAGGAGCGTTCAGAAAGGGGCCCTGTTTCCTGAGTTGACTGCTCAGCAAACTCATTTGCCCAGAGTTTAAAAAGCAAAATTATGGTGACCCACGTTAAGGGTTGAAAAAATGTTGTAATGGACATTTTGCCAGGGTATGAGCGGTGTGCTACCCATGCCAAGACATCACCCTGAGACTCAGGAACATTCAGATTTTTGGTTTTTTCCCTCTATTGTACTGAATGCCGTCAGCTTTCCCCTCCTCATAATTTGAGGAAAGTTGATTTGCTTTTAAAAAGCAGCATCTGAGCATACCCTATCACAGGCACACAGTTGAGAGATTAATGCTATTCTTTAGAATTAGTCGCCGTGTTGTGTACATAGCGATAGGCCTGGGTGGTGGTTCTGTGTGCAACGGGGGCCAGAAGAGGAACCATAAATTTTGCAGGAAAGATTTGTTTTGGTACCCTGTTATATTTGCTTTGTATCACATATTGTTTAAAAGAGAGATATTTTTGTTAAAGGAAAAGGAACTGTGTATTTGAGATAAGAAGCAGAATAAAGTGAAATAAATTGTTTTTTTTGTGGCCATCAAAACAGCGTTATTTCTGAAATCACCCTATTTCTGTGTGGTTCAAATATTAATATAAAATACGAAATATAGGCGTATCCTGAGATACTGGTTGTGTTATAATTTACAGTGGTCTTTTTCCTTTGTTTTAGGGAGATGGGTTTGGTAAAATTTCAGGAGATTGTAGGCCAGTGGTGATCCAAAGACAATAAATAATTGCTTTGTGGGGATGTCTCCACCCTGCGCCTTGGTGACTGTTAGGTGGGAGCCAAATGTCAGAACCCATCATGCAAATGTGGAGGTGGACAGATTTGAGTCAGTTTTGTCTCAGCTTGGGCACTGAAATTCTGTAGTTTTTGATGGTGGTGGTGGTGGTGGGTGTTGGTGTGGGGAGTGGGGATGGTCTTTGTTCCTGGCTATTATGGGAGTGTCTCTTGTTTGGTTGGCCTCTTTTCCTTCTTGGGACATTTAGAGCTCCCTGGGCTTTTGAGAACCCTTGTGAGCCTGTCCACCATGAAGCTCACATTGGAGGTTTTGTAACTGAGCTTGGTGCAGTCCGGAAAGGAGTGCATCTCAGATTGCAGCCAGTTACAGCTCAGTTACCTGAGTGGGTCAGTGGCTAAGCAGTGCTGGTTGCAAACCCTCTGAAAATCACACTGTGTGTTGGCTCTGCATTTGTTGGCTTCTAGCTTGGTGCTTCTGGAAGCACGATGGACTGAGCTGGGCCTCAGTCTGCACACCCTAACTCTTCTGACTTTTCCTCAATGGTGTAGACATGCGAATGAGCTAAGATCAGCCTGTGGGCAGGTGAATGAAAAGATGAAGAAGCAAGGGATTTGGACAATCCACTTCAGATTATCTGATTTTATTTTGAGTGGCATCTGCCTGTGTTAGGTGAAGAAGTATCCTCAGATAGAGACAGAGAAAGAACCCCACATCCCCAAAGGTGCAGGCTGGCTACCAGTGAGTATTTTTTTTTTTTTTTTTTTTTTTATTGAAAGGGTGGGGAATTTTATTTTTCCATGGTTGGAGGATATGCTGGCCACAGCCAGAAGTTTTAACAAAAGGTCAAGTTTTATACGTAGGCCATTTCTAGCCGTTGTAGAAGACCAAGGTTTGGGGCATCAGGGGTGAGAATGAAACCAAAAATAGTTTGCAAAATTTAGGCCACTGTGTAGATTAACATGGAACACACCCCACCCCTGAAGCCATGCAGCCCTGGGAACAGAAAGGCAAAACAGAGGTACTTTAATGGGGGTCTAGCACATTGGGCCTTTCATTGCAGTCTCCAGTGGAATTGTTTTTTGTTTTTTTCATTTTTATGAGACTTTGCTGTGCATTTTAAGAGACTTGGTGTATTTCATTTCTCAAATAGTTAAAACATAATATTCCTGTTTCTGCCTAAAGGCAACAAGTGACTCCTTCTGGCTAACTGCTTAAGAACCCAGAGCACTGAGCCAGGCTGCCTGAGTTCAAACTCCTGCTCTGCTGCTTACCAGCTGGGGGACCTTAGCCAAGTTACTTAGTCTCTGTGCCTTAGTTTCCTGTTCTGTAAAATGGAGAGAATAATACAACTTACTTCTTAAGGTTGTCAGGAATTCTAATGCTAATCTCTGTGGAGGGCTTAGGAAGTTTTATATAAGTGTTGGTTATATAAGATGATTAAGATGGGTGGCACCTGTAGCTCAGTCAGTGGGGCGCTGGCCACATACATGGAGGCTGGTGGGTTCGAACCTGGCCTAGGGCCAGCTAAAACAACAAGGACAACTGCAACAACAAAAACAACAAAACAAAAATAGCTGGGCCTTGTGGTGGGTGCCTGTAGTCCCAGCTACTTGGGAGGCAAGAGAATCGCTTAAGCCCAAGAGTTTGAGGTTGCTCTGAGCTGTGATGCCACAGCACTGTACTGAGGGTGACAGCTTGAGACCCTGTCTAAAAAAAAACCCCCAAACAAGTTGATTAAGATGCAGTATAGGGCTGTGAAAAGAACTACTGGTCTGGTGAGTCCAGAAATTTGGCTTCGGGTTTGTTTCTTGCAAACTGTCTGTCCTTAGGTCAGGCACTTTCCCTTTCTGGTGTTCTGATTTCACACCTATAAGATGGAGATGTTGGCTCGGCGCCTGTGGCTCAATCGGCTAAGGCGCCAGCTACGTACACCTAAGGTGGCAGGTTCGAATCCCCAGCCCCGGGCCCACCAAACAACAATGATGGCTGCAACCAAAAAATGACCGGTGTCATGGCAGGCGCCTGTGGTCCCAGCTACTTGGGAGGTGGAGGCAGGAGACTCGCTTGAGCCCAGGAGTTGGAGGTTGCTATGAGCTGTGATGCCATGGCACCCAGGGGGATAGCTTGAGGCTCCGTCTCAAAAAAAAAAAAACAATAATAATAATAACACTGTTTGTCCTCTGGTGGCAAACTGCTGAATCTACCACCTGTTAGCTGTGTGACCTCGGCCAATTAACCTATCCTCTCTGCCGTTTCCTTATCTCTGGAAGGAGAAGAATCCTAAGCCCACGGGGTGATTGCGAGGATTCAGTGGTAGACATGGTTCAGACTGAGCACTGTGTTCTGCATGGGCTGAGATTCAACCTGGAGCAGCAATAATTAATGTCCACGTTATCACCACTCCTTCTAAATTCATGAATTGCTTGGTAGCAGGAACTCTGTGTACTTGCTTCTACGTCCCCGACACTACATGCCTGGCACATTTTTCCCCAAAGGAAGGAGAGGAGTGGGCGTCTTTGGGAGGTCATCTCACACTCCTCACCAGTGAGCTCAATTCCTGATTTGTGAAGGATGCGTAGATGGGACACAGAGAAGGCGCGTGGCTTGGGTGGGCTGCGCGGCACTCCAAAGGTAGGAAGGGAATCAGCGGGGCGTGTGGAGGGTTTGCAGATAGCAAAAGCCCCATCTGCTCACACACCTACCAGTGGGAGGCGGCGGCTTGTGAAATGTTAAAAATGAGTCAACTTTCCCTTAGACAACAATAACAAAGAAGACAGTGATGGCAGGAGAATAAACAGGGTGGGTGGAGAGAAACAGGCTACTGAACCCAGCTCTTGTGAAGCTTAACCCTTTGGTGAGGGTGTTGGGGGACAGTCACTGGTTTAACTGAGATCCTCCCAGATGGACTGTATCACAGCCGAGCCTATAGACCCTCTAGCATCACTGCAAAGACCAAACCACGGGGTGTGCTGGTTTTGTAGGTTGTCAGATATGTCGAGACCATTAACTGTTTCAGTCTGAATTTAGCAGTGCCTTGTTGCACGGGGGAGGCTGCTCAGATGGCCCAGCCCTCTGACCACATGCAAAGGGAGTTCATTTTGCAACACTGTCCTCTCCCTCCCACAGGAAAGTAAGATTATGAAGCAGAATCAAGAGGCTGCTCTGAGCACTGAACCTCAAAAGGGAAAGCCAAGGTTGAAGGCTCCCGGCACAGCATGGCAGCCCAATCCCACCTGCACCACCGTCACCTGGGACACCAGGACTTATACCCAGGGACCCTACCATCTGGACCAGACAGGTGGCTACGGGAACCTGGGAGGCATCCCACAGAATCTGAACCCCAAATCCCTAGTGTGGGATCTCCCACTCCATTGTGTCCTGATCGGAGGTGTCACAATTCCATTTCCAGCATGTGCCCAACGGCCCGTGACGAGCTCGGCCGCAGAGCTCCATGTGACGAAGATTACAAAACAGAATCAGACATCCTCTGAGGCCTTCCTCTAGGTTTTGAAAGTAACTGCTCAGAACGGAAAACTGAGACCGGAAGGGACACTGGGGTCTAAGCAAACGGTCCACAAATCCTGGTTATAATTTCTTAGAACGAATCCAACAAGTTGTATTTATCGTGTGTCCTTTTGCAGTCAGAATACGAGAGGCAGACTCTGATAAACTGAGCTCTAGAAACTAATATAGTAACTACAGGAGGTTGTCTAGCCCTAGGATGCCTTCTGCCAGAATAATCTAGTAAAGAAGTTTGTGGAATTTTGTTTCATATCCTAATAGTTTCGAGTTGTATGGCAACCAGAGCCAAGACTATCGGGTTCCAATCCTGGCTTTGTAACTGCAGATTGGTTCCTAAACACTCCCCCACGCCTGTTTTCCTATCTATAAAATGGGAATGATAATATTAATCCTTACCTCTCAGGGGTGTTGTGGGGATTGACAAACTATGATATGGAAACTCTTAGAAGATTCCCTTATTCAGTAAGTATTTAATAAATGTAGCTATTTACAGAAAATGCCTTAAACAGCTAATGTCTTACTTTTATTTTCAAGAACTCCAAATAGCTTTCAGCTTTTATTTTAGAAGTAGAGAGGCAGCACAAAACAGTAGTTAAGGGCAGGAACTATAAAACCATATTGCCTGGGATTGGATCCCAACTCTGCCTTTTTTTTCACTGTGTGACCTTGAGCAAGTTACTTAACTTCTCTGAGCTTTAAAGTTTCCTTACCTGTAAAATGGAGAGAATACTGATAAATTCTCAGAATACTGAGAATACCGATTTATATGTAAACCACATGGTAAATGATGGAAAAATATGACAGTTTGCTGCTGTCATTGTATTTCAGCAGCCCCCACAGTCACATTTGTAAAATATCAAGATGCAGTTCTAAGCACCAGGGAGCATCTAGGGAGCCAGGTGCTCTCTTCCCATCTCAGCTCTGTTGGACGTTGCCGACTGACAGCTCATCAGTGAACGCACAGCAAAGACAGTTTGATTAAAATTGGCCAGGCTTGGTGCTGCAGTCTCCTCTGTGCCCATCCCACAGCCGGGCTGAGGGCTGAGGGGGCAGACAGAAGAGCTGCTGCAAAGATAGCAGGACGGGGGCCCCTGGCACAGGACCTGGGGCTGCTCCATGGCAACAGTGGCTGCCAGACAGCAGAGCAGCAGTGACACATGGCAGCAAGAGAGGAGGGTCTGACTCCTCTCCCCAGGCAGAGCACTGAGCCATTCACCAGGCTGGGAGGCAAGGAGACCCCGGCCCTAAACAGCAGCCCTGGGCATGGGGCCCGGCCCGACCTGTCCACTGCCACGAATGCACACAGAAGTCTGACCTCTACCTTAGCCGGTTCCCGCTGCTATAACAAAATACCTTAGACTGGGCAGTTTGTAAACAACTGAAATTTACTGCTCACAGTTCTGCAGGCTGGGAAGTCCAAGATCAAACTATCAGCAGATTCGGTGTCTGGCGAGGGTGTAGTCCACACAGATGGGAACGCGGAGTCCTCATGTGGAGGAAAGGGGCAAATGAGCCTGCACAGGTCTCTCTTAGAAGGGCACTGACCCCATTCATGAGGAGGGCTCTGCCTCCTAGTGATACTGCAGGGGAGATTAGGTTTCAACATGTGACTTTGGCGGGGGGACACGAACATTCAGATCATAGCAGCCTCTTTACCTTCCACATAGCTGATCAGGCCCCTGGGTGGGCTGGACCCCTCCCCACACCACCAAGCATGCGCAAAAGAATCTCAATCGAGCTCTGGGCAGAGTGACGCTGGGAAGGCCTCACCAAGAACAAGACAAAGTGTCTCCACAGGAAAGAAACTAGCTGGGACAGAGAGCAGAGGAAAGGTTCCTGGAGGGGGGAGCACAATGACACAAGCCCGACAGACGTCCACCTGGAGAACACCTTTCTACCCAAAAAGAAACTAATCGTTTATAACAGGTCTTTCTTTGCCTTCTAAGCAAAGACTGCATTTTCTGCCAGAGCTGACTGAATCTGGAAGATACTTTGTAACTGTGCCTACTTGTCTACCTAAAAATGTCCCCATTTATCAGTCAGCCTCCATCTCAGGTGCATTTTCCCTGTTACAGGGAACGCGGCCCATCTGACCCACACAGCTCAACTTCCCGAAGATTTCTGCAGCTCTAACTTGGTCGGTTCAAGTGACCATGATGTTTTATCAGTGTGATAGAACATTCAGAGACATTGGCAAGTTATACAAATTGGTCCTGATGGAGAAGTTCAGATTTAAAGGTATAGGGGCTAGGGGATGTGGGGAGCCTTCATGAGCTTCTTCATCAGGACCAGTTTGCCAAACTTGAAGTGGGGGGAGGGGGGTACTCACCTAAAATAAAGACCTCCCTTGAGGCTCTGGGTCTCAATTGCTATAACTGTCATAGATTTTCTCAGTCTCAGGCACTGTGAGAAAAAGATTCTACGGTTCCATTCAGCCCCAACCACAGAAAGGTGCTGGGATCCATTAGTGATGTCTGCAGTAGTCACATGAAGGGGCAGGTATCTCCTGGTCCCTAGGTCAGCTCACAATGCCCTCCTGATAGTTCTAAGACCCTGTATAATCAGCTGAGTTCCAAACAGAGGGTAATGAAGAATCTCGAAAGGCCTATGAGTTCAAATACTCCAAGCATTGAGTTATAAGAGCCATATGTATGGGTTCAAAGGAGTTCCTTCACTGCCAATAGAGGGAAAATGTTATCTGTGTTGAGAAGATCCTTCCAGAACCCACGCTCATAAGCTCCTTGCAAGCATGAACCACAGGCCCACAGGTGGCAGTCACAAAGGTTCTCCTCCACCAGTACCTGGCGAGATGAAGGGATGATCTCCCAGCATGAAAAACCAAGCTGCTGAGTCATAACAACTTCTGTGAGTCTAAAATTATTTCCGTTATGAGCAGCTTTCATTTTATAGGCAGACCCCCTGATGCAACTCAGAAAGAAGAAAAGAGAAAAGAGAATTCCACACAAGTGACAATAATGACTTTTATAGAGTCTGAGATAGGGCTTAGGGGAGGAAATAGAGAGAGAAAGAATTTTCAGAGAATCAAGAGAAGCCTCCAAACCTCTCCCTGAGGAATATTCTAGATTCCCACTGCAGCAGTGAAACTGAGGCATAGACTCATGAGGTTAACTCGCATAAAGGTCACCTGGCCAGGGAATGGCCTCCGAGCCCTTGTTCTTTACTCCCTGCAGTATCTCGGCAGGACATACTGTCCAGGGTTGGCTCGGCACGGGGCCAGAATATCCAGAACTCAGACCGGCCCTGGGAAGTGGAGCTAAAAAGGGGAGCGCGGAGGAATACGAATGTGGTGTCCACACTGCACACCCTCCTTCCCGAGAAACGTGGTCAACACGGGTCTGCAGACTCTGTCCCCACCTCTCAGCACCCACTGCCACTTCCTGTGGCAAGCACAGCCAAGGGACATGCTTTGGCTACTCTGGAAAAGAATGGTTCACTGTGCCCCCTCATTGGTAAGAGCTGAGCCAGAGATAGGCCCGAAGCACAACAAAGCCCCAGGCACGGAGTGCCCTGACCTGCCAGGGCTTCCCATCTGCTGTGCTGGCTACACTGGAGCCACATGGTTCCCCCCAGGTCTGCTTGGTGTGTCCCCGACCTCCTAGCCCTGTGACCTGCAGACTCCCCACATACCGGTGACAGAGAGTCTTGCCACTGGGAACTTCCTGAGCGGCAGGCTAACAGGCAAATAGATAATTTACAAAAATCCTAGAAAACATGGAGACTGCTGAGGGAGTCTCTACGGTCCCTTCCAGGGTGGGAGGTACAGAAGCATCTACAGCTGTTTCTGCTGCTGTCACCATTTGCCACAGGGAAGCTTTTAGTCTTGAGTGTTGGAATCACCCCTGTGCATGAAAGGTTAATATCTTATTAGGGGTTAAATCATACATTGGCAAAGGATCATTGATTCCCATCTTGACAATCCCACCTGTAGGCAGACTTGGGGAGAAAAGAGGTAAGATTTGATGAGGTTTGCCAAGGGGAGGGGACTAGGCCCCCAAAGCCTTGAACAGTCAGAGAGCCACAGAGGGGCAGAGCCAGGAGCCACATCCAAGCCTCTGGACTCCAGAGTGTGGGCTTCTGTAATGCCCCAGGTGGGTTGGTCCCCCAAGGGAAGCAGTAAGTGTTTGCTGAACCATAAAAACATGTGGAGGTGCAGTGGGGAAGCTCAGGCCTCAGCCCACTTCGGGCTGTGCTGGTCCTGGGAGCTGCAGGAAGGGAGGGAGGGAGATCAGAGGGAAACAGGGTCCTGCTGGCATTCCCTGAGTCTACCTTACCCTCGATGCCTCCTCAGTGTCCCCACATAGTTCTCAAATAATCCTGAGAACACACTCCAGCCTCACTTTGGCAGGGCCAGGATCACCCACACAAGGGTAACCAGGTGCTGGCTCTGGAGCCGCATGACAACTGATCCCCGATGAGGACATGCACCATCCCACTCACTCCCGGCCAGGCAGAGCCTCCCCTGTACCCTCCCAGCCCACGGACTCCAGCACAATCATCAGTCCCTTTCGTGTGCTCTAAAAACCACCCACCTCCGCCTCCACCAAATGCAGGACAAGGCGCCAATCTCCAACACTCCTTACAGGGCCAACCCAGGCCTGGGAGGGGTAGGTTTATTTATTCCAGTTAATCATGGAAAAGGTCAAGTAGTGCGAAGTTATAGAACAAGCTAAAATGAAACTTACGGATGAAAGGCTACCATGATTACAGAAGAATCCACGCACAGAGCACTGCAGGTGGTCAAGGTAAACAGAAAAAGTCTTTAAAAGTGTATGGTGTGTGCCAGGAAATACACGGATGAATGAGAAAGACAAAGATGCCCAAGCTGCCTTAGGAACTCATGGTCCAGTGAAGGAGCAGGGAACAGCTTCGGGTGGAAGAGATCACAACTGGCACTAGGAGTGCTTATTTCATGCTGGACGTGGTCAAAGCACAGGGTAAGCTGTCACCTCACCGAAACTTCACAACAACCCCCATCCCAGGCCCATTCACAGATGAAGAAACCAAGGCACCAAACTGCTAAGCAAATACAGCAGAGAATCAAAAACAGCTGGACGCCAAGATGCACAAAGATGCTCAACTGCCATGAGGTGTCCCCTCTGTCTCCTATTTGAGGTATGAGAAGTCACAAAGCCTTGTCCCTCCTCCTGTGCAAGTGGGGCCTCCAAAGGCCCAGCCTTAACTTACCCACAGTCCCTGGGTAGGCTCTCTGGTCCCCTGGGAAGTAAGGATTGGACTAAACAATCTGAAGCTCCTTGACCTCTAAAATCCTGAGACTAAACCAGAACATACCTGTCTAACCTTTCATGGGATAACAATTTTGTATCGCTGAGAAATCTGTGTTGAATTCTGAACACACTGAACTTGAGCAATGTGCACAGTGATAGGAAAGCTGCAGTCCCTATAGCGCCGGAGATGTTGGCTTCCCTCTAGGACAGCAGGGACTCTGAAAGGCCTTGGGCTCTGGCCCTGCCCCTGTTTCCTGCAAGACAAGCTCAGGTGCAGATGGAAGATGGCTTCGTTTTCTCTGTTTGCATATATTGCATGTGACCCTGAGGGCAGGAGGGAGTCTCTAGCCCATGAAAACTTTTATTTCCAAACCACATCCATCCACCTGGAGCCAGTTGCCCTGCGGAACCTGCAGCCCTCTCCTGCTGGAGAGCAGACACCCCCTTCCCCAAAGCCCATTTCTGCCATCAGATTCCACTGCATGTGGATGGGGCACTGTCAGGAAAACCACCAACTGCAGCACTAGTGTCATCACCCTCCATGTCAAAGGTGTTCCTAGAAATGGGATGCCGGCCAGGAAGGAGGGCAGGAACCATGGAGACTGAGCAGTGTGAAGCCTGAGTGTCTGACACAGAGCCCAGCATTCCCATGTCCACGTCCCTCTTCTGACTTCCCTAAGCCTCAGTCTCCTTATCTCAGAAATGGACCTTACAGTGAGTCCTTATAAGACTGTTGTGAGGGTTAACTGGAAATAGTCTAGATGAAGCCCTTAGTGGCTGGCACAGAACAAGCACCAATGACAAAAATCACAGCCCAGAAAACACAAGGTATTGTTTTCAATTAGACTCCAGCAGAGAAAAATCGTTTCCAACTCAAGCGGCGGGTGACCCCTGAATCATTTCCATTTCTTTTATTTTGCTGTTTCAGGGGCCTGACTTGTTCCGCCAGATCTGACCTGGCCTCCTTTCATTGTGCTAGAAAGTCAATCAGTCACCAGGGGCACAGGAATAAAGACTAGATTCCTTAGACCCCCTGGAGTGAGAAATCAGCCACGTGGCCCAGTTCTGCACAGTGGGATATGGGCACACCCACTTGTTGTCACTGTTCCCCCTTGCCCTGCAAGAAACAGGGGTGCAGCAGGGGCCCCTGGTGGGCCATGTACATATGGACAACTCTCAAGGGGCAACAGGATGGGAGGGGTTTGGGCCTCAGGAACCAGAGAGCTGCACATCAGGCCTGTTTTATAAGAGGTGAATTTCTACCTCCAATAAGCCATTGCTATTTGGGGGTCACAGAATAACAGTCAGTACCATAAACTCATACTTATTTCTCCATCTGATCCTCATAAGTACCAGATAGGGCTGGTAAAATTATCCTCCTCATCTCACAGATAAGAAAAAGTACTACAGGAAACTTAAGGGACTAGCCCAAAGCCAAACCCCCTTAAAGACTGAGCTGGGACTCTGGGTCCAATTTTAGGGCTCCCCTCCCAGGCAATGTGACACATCAAGGTGATGTGACACTTCTGTTCCATAGCTGACCACACCAGAATTCAGTTCACAACCAATCCAGTGAGTACTCAGGAATTCTGCTAAGTCCCAGAGACACAAGGATGCATAAAAACGTAGCCTCCACCTTCAAGGAGTTCAGTCGGTCTGGTAGAGGGGTTTATATGGAAGACACAGTGGTGATCGTTTGCTAAGGGTTTTCAGTCTCATTAGGGATAAGCAGAACGAGGCCATTAGCTGTAGAAACTAAGTTTGTAGAGGTTAAAAGATCACTTGGTAAGATAGAAACTAGAACTAGACCCATTATCTTCCAAGTTCAGGTCTGGCACCTTTTCTGGTACCCAACTACGAAGCGCCATGAGGTATAGTGCTGGCTGTTGGGGCCCAGTCACCACATCCCACCCATCTCCAGATGCATACACCAAATTCACTCCACCTGAGACTGAATTCCTGGAAGCCACAATGAGCCCCACTTATGGCTCAACCAAACCTCCCATTGCTCCGCCATGTGGAATTCCCAGACGAACTGTAAAGTGATGCTTCCCTACATATGAGCAGAGAGTAAACCTCAGACAAGGTCGAGTAGAATGACATTAACATGGATTGCCTTACCTTTTCCTAATACTGACTCAGTTTTCTACGGGCCCTTGATGTGCATCTAAATCCCGGATTATAATCGATTAAACCCCAACCTTGACCTTAAGATCCTACGTGAGCTAAATCTGCCTACCTCTCCCACTCCACTCCAGTCTCACCCTTCCTATAACATGCCCGGTTCATCCTCACCGCACCTTGGCCTTCCCTCTGCCACAAACACTCTTCCCCTAGCACTTCCCATGGCTCACCCCTTTCCACTCCTTACATCTCTGCTGCTCTTCAGAAAGGCCTTCCTCAACCTTCCAAAATAGCTTCCTCACTCTGTCACTCTTGTTTCCCCAGCCCGGACTGAATGGCATTCATCACCCAGGCTATATTACTTACCAGGCAGGTGTCTTCTCTACAGAAGGCCATGAGGGCAGGAACTTTGTTTAGTTCACTGCTATATCCTTAGTGCCTGGAATGCAGCCTGGCACATAGTCGGTACTCAATGAGTGAGAAATGAATGGATAAATTGATTTGTTGAACACTTACTATATGCTGAGTACTGTGCTACACTCTGAGGATTCAGTGATTTAAAAACAAACAATAACAAAAAAGCCCAAAGTAATACTCCTGTCCCTGAATTCGTAGCTTCGAGAGGGAGATACCTAGGGAGGTCTCCAAGCCCCAAAGAAGAGTCCCCGTGGTATTCTGGAAGCCCAGAAGAGAAAGCATCCTTCCCACCCCCCACCCCACTGCTGATATGGGGAAGCCCAGCTCCTTCCTCCCAGTGGGAACGCAACCTTGTAAGCACAGTCCTGCCCTGCAAAGCCTACTGTCCAGACGGGGTTCCACACCCACCCTGATACAGAATAAACTGTACCGTCAGGATGGGTTTGTGACAGACTTGCTTAGAAAACAGTCATTCACATAGGAAAGCAAAATCATTTTTTAAAAGTCTCCATTAGGGATTCTCCTAGTGCCTGAGAATGTGGAGTGAGCATTTCCGTCTAAAGGGAGAGAGTGATAGCAATGCAACCGAATTAATTTCATACACTTTGGGGAAGCGGGGAGGGAGGGAACAGACACAGGAGCCTCTGACTTGCAGGAATTGGTTACAATCCAGACTAGCTTCATTGAGAGAATAAGGAGCCCTCAAGCCCTCCAGCTTTCCCTAACAACAAATCATAAAGACGTGTAGGGGAGGAGACAGGAAGAGGGTGAGGCAGGGGGGCTGGGGGCTGGGTTTCAAGAAGTCTCATTTGTGTGACGGTGCAAAGAGATGCAAAGGCTCCGTGAGGCTCCACCCCACAAGCTCACCAGCTGGGACGGTGTCAGTCTTCCCTTTATGTATCCAGGCTACTGAGGGAGGGCACAGCAGAGGGGGCTGCTGTGGGAAGCTGAGACTGCAATATTGATGACGGCAGGTGACTTGTCTCCATAGCTGGAGCTGCTGCTGTCCGCAAGCACATCAGAGCCAGTCCTGCCTGGGGGGGGGAGGGGGGGGGGATGGACCTGCTCCCAGCCTCCACACAGGTTGTCTTCCTGCTTCCTTGCCTCCCTGCTCCCTTCCTCCAAGTCAGACCCCCTGCCCCTGGGGAAGCCTTTTGTGATTGCTGCAGCCACACAACTGAGAATCACAGAAACCTTGGAAAGTCAGCACAGGAGGAACTTCATGCTAGTGGCTCCCACCCCATATTCTCTGGGAAGAGATGGAGTGACCCGGCTTTCTCACCCCTTTCTCTCAGTTTCCCTCCACCCACCCTGCTCTCTGCTCCTCCCAGGGACAATTTGCCCTTATCACTCCCTCAATTCATTCAACAATTGATCTTTAAATCCATTCCCTTCAAGATCAAGTCCTGCCTTCCTGACCACCTAGATTCCTGCCCAGCCACTCCTCCGCTTCCCTGGGCTGTTATCTTAGACACACACCAGTCCTCATGTCCCTGCCCCAGGCACCATCCTCCCAGGGCTTACCGTGCACACCCTCACTCCAGATCCTTCCATGGCTCCCTACTACCTTGGGTAGGATAAGACCAAAGCCCTTAGCAAGGCCTATAAGCCCTCCAGGACCTGGCTTCTCCAGCCTAAGGGGAACCAGCTGGTGATAGGCAGTGAAGGAGCATGCCCGCCTCAGCACACAGCCACAGGAACCAGAAAGAGGCAAAAGTGAGTTCACTTCCCTCCTGCCCCACCCCTTTCTCTCTGCCCATCCTCACCTTACAGCCACCCCCACTGTTATGGGTCAAACTATGCCCCCCAAAAGATACATTCAAATCCTAACCACCCATTACCTGTGAATGTGACCTTATTTGGAAATAGGGTCTCTTCAAGTGTCATCAAGTTAAGATGAGGCCATACTGGAGTACGGTGGGCCCCACTTCAATGATCAGTGTCCTCATAAGAAGAAATTGGACACAGCGATGTACACAAAAGGAGACAATGTGAAGACAGAACACGCAGAGGACAATGCCACGTGAAGATGGAGGCAGAGATTAGCCAGTGTGCCTGTAGGCCAGGGCCACCAAGGATCTCCAACAACCAGCAGAAGGTGGGTGAGAGACCTAGGGAAGGTTTTCTCTCAGCCTCCCGAAGGCAGCAGCCCTTGATCTTAGACGTCCAGCCTCCAGAACTGTGAGAGAGTAAATTTCCGTTGTTTTAAGCAACCCCAGTCTACAGAATTTGTCTGGCAGCCCTAAGTCACCAAACAGCCACCCTTCCAAGCCCCAGGAGTACACAGAGCCTCCTCCTCCTCCACCCCTCTTAGAATCTCTCAGCTGGGCACAGTGGGAACGAGGGGCTTTGGAGCCCAACTTGGCTTGGAATCGTAGCTCCGTCACTTCCCAGCGGAGCTGCCTGGAATAGGTCTGTTGGTCTCAATCGCTGTTCCTCTGTAAAATGGGGAACCGTGGGCATCGCACTATTTGGGTGTTAGAGATAACACATGTAACTAACTTGCACAGAATAAAAGATAGGTACGCGATAGCTGCTGAGGGCCCTATGCCTTCTCTTTCCGGAAGGACTTTCTCATCCTTCTAAAGCCCATGCCTGCACATCCTCTACACCACACCTACACCGGTGAGACCCCAATGAGAGGAGCTGTAAGTGTTCTGGGACAGCTTCCCCTCCAGCCTCTCTGCAGTGTTAGTAATCTCTCTCCCTCAGGGCAGGACAGGCACCTTCCTTTCCCACCCACCTGGACCCCCTGCCCAGAGGGGTGGGGGCTGGACCTCCCTGAGACTGTCTTTGTGAGCTTGCCAACCTCCACTTGTTGCTTTTAAGGACAGGTCTCTTGCCAGCTCCATCTGCCTCGGGGACAAGCTGTTTAATGGAGCCGAATGTTGGCTCCAAGGAAGACAATGAATTTTAATGCTTCCGGACAGAACACTTAGATAGAAGCTAGCCTGCCAGGCATGGCCTTAAGGGGCTAAGAAATTGAGGGAGTCAACCCCTCCTGGACCCCTGAGCTCAGGATGATTGGGTCACTTGTCCAAGATCGCACAGCTCACTAGTAACAGTTAGTTCCAAAACTCGAACCAGCTGTTGCTCTGAGTCCCAGCACCTTTTATAAAAGTTAAAGATATGCGGAGAGGAAGACACAAATGAGGGGAGAGAGGTGACAGGAGAGGTGTGTACCGCCTATCCATAACACAACTAAAATTTCTTCCTGGGTCACTCCAGATTAGAAAAATTCAACTCTCAAATCTAAAAGGTTAAGCTCTATCACAAAAATAGACATTGCTTTCCTATAGGTCAACTCTTCCTTACTCTACTAATCTTTACTCTTCACTATTCCCACAAATACTTTTTTCCGTGGGGTCCCCAAAAGGGAGGGACAATGTCCCTGTCGTGGTGCCCCTCCTCCAGAGAGCCAGCCCCAGGTGTGCACAGCTCTGATTACTCCACACTTCCCTGAAGTGGCTGGGATCAGTTTCCCATCTCTGCTCAGCACTAACAAACACTTTGGAGATGAACTTGGTAAAGCCCCAGGATGACAGGAAACAGCACCTGCCTAACAGAGTCCTGAATGAACCAAAGAATGAACGAATGAATGACTCAATGAGCAAATGAATGAAACAGCTCTGATGAACTGGATTTTCCAATACTTACTATTCATAACCCAGCTTCTTGCCAACCCGAGGGCAGATCTGAGTTCCTCTTTCTGCTGATTCCGGGTGGGAAAAACTTGCCAACGTAGCGACTGGCTCAAGGTCTTCAGTTTTGGTCCTGACTCAAGCCCACCAGAACCATTAACAGAGCTCCGTGGGGTCAGCAGAGGAGGGAGTCTCTAAGGGCAGCTAGCATAGGTGTTTTCACCTGTTTCAAAGTCATGGAAACTTCTTGGGAAAAAAACCCTTCTGCAGAACACCAGTACTGCACAGATGGAAACAGAGCTGCTCCAGTGGAAAGGCAGGGGATGTCCACTCCCCTCTCCTCCTTCCTGGAAGCACAGGTCCCCTGGCACCCAGGATGCAAACGCCTGATCCAGGCCATGCCTCTCACTTTGTGCAATAGAGGAAATGAAAAGCAAGAGCAAGGAACACACCCCAAGCCATCACCAGTAGTGGTATCAGGACCAGGGCCCACCCATACTCCTGGTCTACCCTCATGCCCAGCCATTCCACCCAACACTGGACAGCCATGCCTACCTAGATGGCCATTCCCTCTTTAGAACTTGGTCCCTCATGTCTCTGTGCCCTTGCACATGCTATTACCTCTTCTCGGATTGCTCCCCTCTTCTACCCTAGATCCCCTCTTGCTGACTGTGGTAAACAGACTCTAAGACAAAGGCCATTGGTCTCCAAATCCTGATACGTGCAGCCTGTATGGTGTCCTTCTCACCCATGAGTATGCACTAGCCTAACTTGCTTCTGACAGAATTCAGCAAAGAGGAGGACATGTTGCTCCTGTTTTCTTTCTCTCTCCCCCCCACCCCGCTTTGATGAAGCAAATTGCAATGTTGTAAGCTCCCCCATGGAGACACCCACATGGCAAGGGACTGAGGGTAGCTTCCAGCCAACAAGCAGTTCCAGCAAGAAACTCAGGTCCTGCATCCAACAGCCTGCAAAGAACCAAATCCTGCTGGCAACCATGTGAGCTTATAGAAGTGGACCCTTCCACAGTCAGGCCTTCTGCTGAGACCTCAGCCCTGGCAGACATCTTCACTGAGACCTGTGAGAACATGAAAGCAGAGGACACATCTAAGAGGACTCATGTGCCCATTCTCCTCGTCCACAAAATGGGAAGATAATAAATGTGTATTGTTTTAAGCTGCTAGATGTGTGATCATTTGTTACACAGCACTGGTAACTGATACACTTGCCTTTTGAAATTCAGCTCAAAGTGCCCTTCCTATCTGAAGCCCTCCCTGAGAAGTTAGCCTTGCCCTCCATACCCATCACCACCATCATCCCCATCATGACCATCTCATCATCACAACTAACATCTCCTGAGGGCCTACCCCAGGCCAGATACAGTGCTCAGGACTGCACATCTAGTTGGTTATTTAATCCTCACAAAAGATACATGAGGGAGGTCCTGTTACTTGACCTCATTTTCATGAAGAGAAAACTGAGGCACAGGGAGATTTTTTAAAGTGACATGGATTAGAACCCAGGTAGCCTGGCGTCCACTCTCTCTCTCTCTCACTGCTTCTCAACACCACACTTACAACCAGTTACCAACTTTTCCATCTCCGTGTCCTCAGAAGTAGGAATTCTACCTTGTGTAGTGTGACACATTTTGCTGGACACCTGCTGTGTGCCAGACATCCTGCCAGGCACAGCTGAGGGCGGGAGGAAGCAATGGCAGTGGACAACACAGTTCTCACGGAGCTTTTTTTGTTGTAGAAAGAGACAGAAAAGAAATACAAAACAAGACAATCACAGAGATTGTCTTCTAAGAGCTGAAACAGGCCCTGGGGATCCATGTTAGATTTGGGCATGGGGGGATCAAAGTCTCTCTAAGGTGGTGATGTTTCTGCTGAGATGTGAATGAAAAGCAGAGCAAAGATCCAGAGGAAGAACATCTGGGCGAAGGAGAAACTAAGGTCCTGGGGCAGGGACGAGCTCAATTCTTTCACCTTGTCACATCAACGTGACATGAAGTCTTAGGCCTCCAACTCAGGGCATGGTCCCCGAACCAGTAGCATTGCCCCAGAAACGCACAACCTCAGCCCAACCCCAGATCTGCTGACTCGGAGTCTGCACATTAACGAGGCTGCCTGGCAATTCATATGCACAAGAGAGTTCGAGAAACGCAAAGAAATGTTTGTTGAATGAACAAACGAACAAATTCTCTGCAGGTCAAGTTTCCAATTTCAGCCGCACCCCACACAGCACCCAGACAGCAGGGAAGGTGTTAGTCCCACACCCCATAAAGCAGGCTGACTGGCAGCTGCTAGAGCAGAAAAAGAGACCCCTGGCTGCTGAAGGGTCAGCTCGCCCCACAGTTGCCCTCCCACGGCGCCCGGCCTCATCTCCTTCTACCAAGTGCCGCTTCCGTGCAGCCTCATAAGAAGCGTTAGATTCAAATTACTAGTCCCCAAATGGCTATCAAACCCACTCCACTTGGCTAAAAATACTCTTCACACTTGTTAGGCCTCCCCACCCTTAACTCACTTCGAGGAATCTGACAGCTACAATTAGCAAAACTATGTAAATCCAGGCTCTGCACAGAGAAGACACCCATCAAAGTGATACTGGCTCACAGCACCAGTCAGAAACAGGGACAATGGTGGTCTCATGTCTTCATTTGTTCTTGCAAGACCTAAAAGCGATTAAAACGGGGTGGTTCTAGCAAATCTGAGCAGGATATTCATCACTTGAAGCTGAACTGTTTCTAACCATCTATAACCACTAGACTCTCACGAAAGCAAGCAGACATACGGCAAAAGCCAGCCAACCCCCCTACATCCCACCCCGCAGAATCATGCTGTCAGCATTTGGAAACCTCGCTCCAGTGTGTGGGTCTCAGAGGTGTCAGCCTGACCCCACACCTCCTCTGGGTCTTGATGTGAAAATAGATTCCTACAACGTACAACTGCGTGTTAATTTTTCCTGTGGAAAGTCTGCCGGAGAAATCATAACATTTGTAAAATTGGAAACTGCTTTCCTTTCTTAATAGCGCCTTCTCTGGTCCGGGAGGATGTGCAAGTGAATCCCAGCCCACTCTCCAAGATGGTAGAGTAGGTGGCCTTTGAAATAAGGCCAAAGCTTCAAAATTGCTAAGAAATAAGCTGTAGTAGGTCTCCAATGGGGACCATCGGTATTCACCTTATTTTCTTCTTCACCCAGACTATAATCATAGAAAGAGGAAAGAAATAAGAGAAAAGAGGCTTTAGCACAGTCCTAGGGGGAAAATTAAACTTTGGCTGGGCAACTAACAGAAAAGATGCTGACACCACTGAGCCGGGAAGTCCATGGGCTGTACGGCCCGAGCGCACACACGTGTGTGCTATGCCTGTGTATGTGTGTGGGCGGATGTATAGATGCATGCATGTGTATATGTGCATATAAAGGGACCTGCAGACATCTGCTGTCCCTGTGGCCCTTGCCTAGCCCATCACCACCTATGCGATAAGATGAGGCTGACCAATCTGCTCTCCACTGATTTCAGAGGCAGAAGGGCCTTTTAGCAAAACAGTGCATTGATGTTTGCAATGCATTCTGATCCATATTGGCAAGAGAGAGGTTTCTACCCCACCTAAGATCCCGTAGAGCCACATTGGCAAACAATAGCCTATGGGCGGGATCCCTCCCTGCTGCCTGTTTTTGTAAATAGTTTTAGTGGAAGACAGACATGCCCATCTGTTTACTGCCCATGGACACTCCTGCTCTACAACCACACCATTGAGAAGCTGTGATGGAGCCCTCATGGCCTGCCAAGGCTGAAATATTTACTACCTGGCTTTTGAAAAAATGAAAGTTTGCCAACCCCTGCCTTAGAGGAACAAAGCAGGGCATCTTCTTTCTATTCTGCTTAAAGAAAGATAAAAATATTTGTCTGAGGCCCGAGGACGCAGATCCTGATCTCTTACTTACAGAAATTTAGAGCGCAACAGGTCAGACACGGAGGGAAATAACACAGCAGGACCAGGAAAAACACTGTCAAACAGCAAAGAGCCCGACCACGCCTGGCTGTGGGTTGTAGGTTCTAGATGGGACAGCGCGACATGGTCTGCGTCTTCCAGCTCCATCATTCTGACCTTCACCAGAAGCCTCCCACTGTCACCCTCTAACTGAATCCTGCATCTCCTCACACCAGTTTCTCTCCTCTGTTTTCCCTCACAGGGCCTCCAATGAAGCAGAACTCATAAATCACTTGCAATCTTTTTGTTGTTTTTAAAAGAAATTGACACCAGGATATACATATGCAAAAATTCTGACAATGTTTGCCAGGCGCAGCAGCTCCTGCCTAGAATCCTGGCACCCTGGGAGGCCAAGGCGGATGGATTGCCTGAGCTCAGGAGTTTGAGACCAGCCTGAGCAAGAGTGAGACTCTAATCTCTAAAAAAAATAGCTGGGCATTATGGCGGGTGCCTGTAGTCCTAGCTGCTCTGAAGGCTGAGGCAAGAGAATCGGTTGAGCCCAAGAGTTTGAGGTTGGTGTGAGCTGTGTCGCCAGGGCACGCTACCGAGGGTGACCAAATGACACTCTGTCTCAAAAAAAAAAATTCTGACAATGTTGCGAAGACTACAGAAATATTCCTTAAAACGGTTCTTGCCCTTTCTTCCCCAACAATAGCCCTAATTTTAATAGGTTTTTTTTTTTTTTTTATAATAGAGACAGTCTCACTTTATGGCCCTCAGTAGAGTGCCATGGCATCACACAGCTCATAGCAACCTCCAACTCCTGGGCTTAAGTGATTTTCTTGCCTCAGCCTCCTCAGTAGCTGGGACTACAGGCACCCGCCACAACGCCCCGCTATTTTTTTGTTGCAGTTTACCTGGGGCTGGGTTTGAACCCGCCACCCTCAGTATATGGGGCCAATGCCCTATTCACTGAGCCATAGGCACCGCCCGTTTTTTTTTTTTTTTTATTCTTTATGTTCCATGTGCCAGTGGTGGATAATTCTGAACTGGCTGGTGTGAGCAATTAGCCCAGCAGCATGTGCAAAGAACAGGCTGATGGGTAGGGAGGCGGTTTTGCTGTTGACATCCCCACTGCAGGATCCTGTCCACCTTACCCCTGCCTCAGCCAGTCCCCACACTAGCCCACACACGGGACTGCACAGCCCGACTCCGACCATGAACCTGCACTTAGGGAGCTCTTGCTTTCGCTTCTGGGTCCTCCCCGGCAATCCTATTTTGACAAGCTGCATATACTTCCCATCTTCCCACCTCACTTATCGCTGTGGCTGTTATCTGAAGGACCAGGTCAGGTTATGACATCTGTAGTGTTACCCACAGAGATGAATGAAGATAGAAAGACATTCACTAATTTTAAGGATGATGGGGCCAGGCAGCTTTGTGGAAAGGCAGTTTTGAATTCGAACTCCATCTACTTGGAATGGCTTGCCTTTTCAGACACTCCTGGTTCCCCTCCCACAACCTTCCTCTTCCTTGGCCTGTAGGTACCTGCCTGCACTCAGGAGGGCAAGGGAGCTTGCTCTAAGGAATGACACCAGGATGGCCTAAGCAAGTCACAGCACTGTCCCTCCTCTTTGCCAAATTTTCCTGGCCTCTCTTGAAACTAGGTAAGGCCGTATGACCCACTTCTGGTCGGTAAGATGCACAGGGAAGACCACTACAGCAGACTCTGGAATAAGTAAGACCTCGACAAAGTGCAAGTGTTATTCTCATTAATATTAATATTAGTTTTAATAATGAATTGATGCCTTTTTCTCTCTATTATTTCCTGTCCCTCATGCAATAAGCCAGAGCTGGCTTGTATCAGCTCACAAGAGCGGACTGTGTGCATCTCTTCTCAACACTGACATCATCTTGGTAGTGTGAAATCAGCCATGATAGGAATATTTACACCATGGAAATTGGCAAATGCTACAAACCAGAACTTTTTCCCCCAGACAGCTAATTATTAAACATCTACCAGTATATCACTTCTACCTGCCTCTTTCCCTCTTTGAAAGCACTTATCTTCCTATCATAAATCATTTGAGTACCTACTGTGCGCAGTGCATTATGCTAGGGTATCCCTGAGAGCCCAAAGGTAAGATAGGGCTCTGCCTTCAATAAGTTTATAGTCTGGTATCAAATCTGTATTAATTAAGATACTTTTGGTTGCAGGTAACAGAAAATCCAACCATCAGTGGTTCACAGAAGTAAGTCTGAAGCTGGGTGCAGTGAGTGTCACGTGCCTATAGTTCCAGCCACACCAGAGGCTGAGGCAGGATTACTTGAATATGAGGCTCCAGTGACCTATGATCACGCAACTACACTCCAGCCTGGACAAGGGAGCAGACCCTGTCTCCGGTTTGGCCACCCAGTAGTCATCAAGGACCCCAACAATTCATTCCACCCACCTCATCTACCATCCTTTATATTTCAACTTTTTCCATTCATACCCTCTGTCTCGTGTGTACAGAGAACTCCTACAGTTCTAGGTAGTGAGACAGCATTGAAAAGAAAGAAGCAGAGGCCAAAAGGCCTTTTTCATTTTATCCACCAAGAAAATAATTCCATTTTCATAACAAATTCATGAAATAGCTACTATAACTACTGTCATTTTACAGATATGAAAATTAAAGCCCAGAAGAAGATTAAATAATTTGCTCAAGGCCACAGAGCTTGAGCAGCCAGAATCTAAATCCAAGACGCTAATGCCAAAGCCTGTCCCTGCTCTGTGTCAGATACACCACTCACTTAGAGAGGCTGGCACTTGGGAGCCAAACTGTGAGCTCTCCTACGTGGCCTAAGAGTCTTGCACTAGTCTCTAGTTTTTGCAAGTAATCACCTTTTGGCCTGAGACTTCCTGCAGCTCAGGAATGGAAACCCATTTACTCATTTGTCTGCACACTGCAGCCCGACCCACAGGCACGGGCACAGCCTCAGGTGCTCGTAATTGCTAACTGGCAGGGGAAATCCTCTCAGACACCCATCTCAGCTCTGAGACCATCCGACCTGAACGGAAAAATCTTGCTGCTCCTGGCGCCGGCAGGCCTGCGTTTGTCTGCTTCCTGCTCTAATTACCCACTTGAAAACCTGAAGACTTGGGCTCCAGTCCACTTGGCAATCAGACCATCTCCCTGGCCCATCTGCCTGTAACTGCACACCTCCCTTGTCGGGGCTGCGTTCCTGTTTCCTGTACCCGCTGCTTGGGAAGACCTTCCGATTGTGCCTGTCACAGAAAATTCCAACCCACTGGCACTCTCTCCCCCCCCTTGCAAACTGGTATTCCCCCTCAGACCCATTTAGAGAAAAACATCGATGTCTGCGAGAGTGGCCAAAAGACTCAAGTACTTTATTATTAATAAATTTTTAATAGAAAAAGTAAGCTCTCTACTTGGTGTCTCTGTGGCATATGCCAGAGGTCAGAAAACCTGCAAAGAAAGTCATTAGATTTGGAAATCCGAGCACTCTGGAGGCCGCTGTTCTAAAGGGCACATGTCACAGCATCTCTGGGTCCACACCATGAGCAAGTGCCAACCCAACAGGACATGTGCGGCCTATCACCACTTCCCTTTCGTTTTTGGACTTTGTTTTGCTTTGTTTTGTTTTTGCCCAGGTCAGAGGAAAAAAAAAAAAGGGGGGGTTGGAGCACAGCAGCTGCAGGAACCCACCAGGAAGTAGCCAGACACCATGGAACCTTTCCCAGCCCCAGAGGAAAAGACGGTGGCCCGGTGCTGCTCCTGAAGCCCTTTCTAAGTCTACCTGCCTTTCTGTTTCCTTTTTCAATCCCCCCTTTTAATACATATTGAAGATGGAAGCAAAACCCAGAGCTTTCTAGATGAGCATTCTAAATGAGTTGCTCACAGTATCCCTATGACGCTAGTGCAAAAGAACTTAGGAAGGAAACTTACATTTTTTACTAGCCCGGATCAATTAAAAAGTAATGAGAAATAAAATTATTCACTTATGGTTCAACAACCTTGGGCAGGGCCTGGCACTGTGAGCTGCCACAGGGCTTCTGCAGCCCTGTCCCCAAGCTGGGCTTTACTGATATCAGGTGCTGTGGAAAGAATGCACGTTGAAATCCCCAGGGGGATGGGTGGGAGCAGGTGGAGCCTTCAGGAGGTGATGAAGGGGGCGTCCTCTTGACTGAGATTAGTGCCTTTCTAAAAAGAGACCCTGGAAGACTCTCTGACCTTCCTCCCGGTGGGGACACAATGAGGAGGTGGCCGTCTGCAACCTGGAAAGGAGCCGTCACCAGAGCCCAACCGTGCTGGCACCCTGATCCTAGACTTTCATCCTCCAGGGCTGTGAGAGATAATTTCTATCGTGTATAAGCCACCGACCTGCAGTACTTTGTTTTAGCAGCCAGAGCTGAGATATCTCTACTGACCCTAGTATACTGGGTAAGATTAAGTCTCTTAATATCATTTTTTCTATATTTAAGGCCAAACTTCTAGACATTCAATCAATCAAACGAGCATGTGCCCAGCTGGGAGACAAGAACTGTTGTTACTCTCAAAAAACTTGACCAAGAGCATTTTATTTTCCTCCATCAGAACACAGTTCACATTCATTCTCCTGGACAGGCTCCACAAGGGAAGGCTGAAATGATCGACCAAGTCCGCGGGTCAGAACACCTGGTATCAATCAAGAAAACCCTCTCTGTGGACAGGTCTGTGGAAACCCCAGGGCAGCTCACGGCACTCAGCCCTGCCCTCCCCACTCTCGAAGAGCCTTTCACTAATGGTCCTTAAACTTCTGAGCACAGAGAAACACGACAGAGAATTTAAGAAACCAATGGATTGATTTTTTTTTTTTGTTTCTCAGTTTGGAACAAAACTCACCTTGGGTCTTTTTCTCTCTGTTGCCCTGCAGGGTAATACCAAGAAGCTCAGCTAGGATGTGTGCCTGGCTGGGGGGATTCTTGCTATCCAGAGGGACAAGCCAAACAGAAAGGAATGCTGGCCACTGCGGCAAGCCCCCACCCTCCAAATGCGGGGGCTGCACTGTGGATACCCAATAGAACTGTACCCACCCATTTCTCAGCCACAGCGAAAAACAACGGCACGCTTGAAACCACATAATTGCCATGGCAAGACCAACATCCACCCAATATAAATTTACTGTAGCATTTCACAGGGAGGTGAAAACGACTTTATTATTATTTTTGAAAAGCCAAAATGAAAGCATCTAATCCATTATCTCCAGGGGAGGACTGCACCCCTGACCCTCCAGCTCCAGCCATGATTTACAGCTCAAACTTCCAACTTCTACAATGGCAAAACAAATTCTCTCCCCTACTGTCCCCTCTCTCCATCAACCTACTAAGTTGTTTTTTTTTTTTCATTTTGATATGGGCCACGGTCCCCAGAGTTCACACTTTGCTTAATCATCCTTAGCTATGTTCACTATGTCCTGAGAAAGGAGCTGAGACAGGATAGGTGGCCAACACCTTTCTTAGAACCAGAAGGTTCTCTGCTGAAATCCTATAGGCAAGCACTAATCATTTCTTCTCGGATACTTCTTAACTGGTGCCCAAAGCAAGCAGAGGAAGGATATCAATCATCAGCCCCTTGACCTGTTGGCTGCAGGGGGAGGGGGAGGAGGAAGACACAGGAGAAGGTGAGAAAAAGTTCAAGCAACTTCAGTGACTGTCACCAAGCCTCATGATGCCACTGATAGATAAAGGACACCAGGCAGGATCTAATCAAATGTGTTCATCTTCTTGACTGCTCCTGTAAGATTCTGGACTAATTCCAGGGGAGGGAGGTGGGAAGGGCGGGGTAGCAGATTCCACTGCAGAAATATTTCAAAGGCCTAAAAGGTTAGAGGTTAGAAGAGGTTGCCAGTCCCCTCCCCTGGGGCAGGAACAAATGGGAACACACAAAATAAGATGAGTTGCCAAAAATACCTGTCCTACTAGTATAAAAAGTAAGACTGGAAACATACTGTGTGCCGCTGTCCCCTTCATCCATGGAGGACGGAGTGGAGACTCAGCACCGTCATCAAGTCTGCAAAGTAACAACCCTTCTGAGTCCTAAAACATCCTCAAAGGGAACTCCATCTCCCTTGACCACCTTCACTGCCACGGGATCTAAAGAGTGTAAATTATTTTTTGAATAGGTAATGAAGCCACACGGAAAAGCCAAAGGAAACATCCAATGAAAAATATGTGTGTGGATCACTTTTTAAATATATTATGGTAACACACACACAACATGAAATTCAGCAGTTAACCATTTTTAAGTGCACGGTTCAGTCGCGTTAAATACATTGACTCTGTGCTGCAACTCCTACCACCATCTATGTCCAGAATTTTCCGCCTTCCCACACTGAAACTCCGTAGCCACTAAATGATAACTGCCCCTTTCTCCCTCCTCCTCAGCTCCTGGTAACCACCCTGAATCTGACTCCTCTGGGTACTTCATCTCAGTGGATTCAGAATAGTATGTTTCCCTTTGTGACCAGCTCATTTCACTTGGCAAGAAGAACTCCCTTCTTGTTAAGGCTGAGTAATATTCCACCATATGTTTATATCACACTTTTGTTTGTTTATCCGTTCGTCTGTGGAGGGACATCTGGTGGCTTTCCCTTTGTGGCTACTGTGAACATGGGGGACAAACATCTGTTCTGGTCCCTGCTTTCAGTTCTTTTGGGCATATACCTGAGAAGCGGAATTGCGGGATCACAGGATGATTCTGTTTAATTTTTTGAAGAACTGCCATGTTGTTTCATGCAGTGGCCACCTGTAGCTTATTTTATTTTATTTTATTTTATTTTTGAGACAGAGCCTCAAGCTGTCCCCCAGGGTAGAGTGCTATGAGCTCACAGCAACCTCCAACTCCTGGGCTCAAGTGAGTCTCCTGCCTCTGCCTCCCAAGTAGCTGGGACCACAGGCACCCGCCACAACGCCTGGCTATTTTTTGGTTGCAGCCATCATTGTTATTTGGTGGGTCTGGGCTGGATTCAAACCCACCACCTTAGGTGTATGTGGCTGGTGCCTTAGCCACTTGAGCCACAGGCGCCGAGCCTGTAGTTTATTTTTAAAGCAAATCCCAGCACATTCTTCACCATGTTCAGCTCTGCCACTTAATAACATGCCCCACTTTTCTCAATTAAGGAAAGACAAAGTTAGTTGCTATTCTTAACTTGGTCCTACATATCCAAGATGTTGAGAATAACATAATGGATGTGAGAGTTGTTAGACTTAGAAAAAAGACTGGAAGGAAATGTGCCTAAATGCCAGTAGCCTCGCTATCCAGTGGGATTATAACTGGTATCTTGTGGGCTTTGTTTTGTATTCATCTTCAAATGAAAGTTTTAAATTTCTCTATATTAATTTTATAATAAATATTCAAAAAAGAAAGGAAGTTGCTAAAGAGTTAAACGTACTGGTATTAATGCCCAGTTATTACTTGTGGTTTATGAACAGGTGGCCGACTAGCTTCATTCCAAAGACATTTCTTTCCCTTCCAGATTAGGTGACCTGAAATAACTTTCACTGTCCTTTCCTCAATTGTTGTCCCATCTTCCCTATAAAAAGGAGCAAGGAGCACAGATATCTCTATTAATTCAGACCAATACATTCCGAATACATACACAATCTCAACAGGAGGGATTTGAAAGCAAGAGTCAATGGCCAAAATTATATTTCAGAACAGTCACTGGCCCACCATGGAAAGTGGCAGAGAACCCTACGTGAATATCAGGCAAGGAAGCTAAAGAGATTAAAAGGAGAATACCATCATTATTTTTGTTACAGTCAAAAGACTGTACAGAGATTACATACAAGCCAAGCATAGACCATTTTGGATGAAAAAAGTCTTCCAAGTCTGAGAAGAAACACGACAGACTATCATTTATGCTGTGAGCAGACACATGATGAATCACTCTGCAGGTGGACATCACTCCCTGGAGGTCACTCAAGGATTTTTGCATCTCTGGAGCAAAGCCAGACTGCCAATTAATCACTAAAGGAGGACAGGGTGACCAGAGCAGATAAAAGCTGTGCGTGTGTGTGTGTGTCTGTTTAAAAAAAAAATAGGCTGCTGGACGAGACTTTTCCTACTTTGAAAATACTCTGTGGAGTAAAAATTTATGTCATGTTTCAATTCTTATTCTTAGAAGCTGGCACGTTGGATACTTCGAAGTCACTGGGTCGTCTTCTAAAAGTCATTTGGAAGTGCCACTGGCTCTTTGCTTTTGCTGTATAAACGTAGATGAAAAAACCATATCTTTGCCTTAACTTCAGCCTTAACTCGGGAAGCAAAATCTTAGAGGCAAAGCTGAATTTCCATCTCCACCCCCTTCAAGTCAATCCTGCATGATCAGGTAAGGCTGTGTTTCCAGAATAAACACATCCCGTTTCAGGGCATCAGAACGTTCCCTGGTTCACCTCTGGCCGCCTGGAACCCTTGTCCCCAGCTCTCATTAATTTTATTATTGGAGAGGACAGGACTGTGACATTCTCAGACACTGCAGTTTCATCCATCCACAAGCCAAGTGGTCTTTGACATGTAGTCAATCATTCCTGGTTTTGCTAGAGCAAGAGTCAAGGTGATCCGGGGGTGGGGAGGAGGACAGGAGAGGGGTGGGGGGTCATTATCCATCTGCCCTTGTGGCTCAATGACTCCGGGTTGCCTCCTCTTTCCTGAACATACTCTCTCTTTCATTCTTTCTTTGCCAAAAACACAGCTCCCCCAGAAGTGATCAAAGTGACAATATAATTTTAAAATCTAGGAATTGATGGTTCTTAGCGAAAAATAATGACATTCCCTAAATCCAAGATGGTACTTACACATTCTTTGTTATGGCTCCTAAATTACATTACAAGGTTGTAAAACATAGACCAATTCAACATCAGATCAGTTCAATGTCAAAAGTTTTTAAAACAGATCAATTCAATGCCAATTCAATGTTGATTAGTTCATGTTAGTCGTGACTTTTCATCCTATACATTTGGCCCCTCTGTATCTGTAAGTTCCACATCCATGGATTCAATCAACTACACATTGAAAATATTTAGGGAAAAAGAAATTACACAAAGTTCCAAAATGCAAAACTTGAATTTTCTATGCACCAAGTATGAGGAGTCACTCGAATAAATGAGGTGCAGGCAATAAATGAGGTATTGTAAGTAATCTAGAGATGATTTAAAGTATAGGACAGGATGTACAAAGGTTATATGCAGATACTACACCATTTTATGGCAAGGACTTGAGTATCAATCAATAGATTAGGGGTGGATTTTTGGTATCCTAGGGGAATTCTTAAACCAATCCCCCAAGGGTACCAAGGGACATCTGTACTTAGATAACTGTACAAGGCTGAAAAGATACCTGGAGTCTGTCTTTGTGTGTTTTCCTGTGTATAATGCTAACATAACTGACAATTTTGTAAATAAGAGATGCGTCTCTCCTTGAAGGTCTAGGGTCCTACCCTGTCCCGTCTTTCTCAGTCCCTTCTGCAATTAACCTCTCTACCTTTTTTCTCAGCTTTTTACCAATAATCTCACCCTGCAGCCATCCTACTTTTAGGAAACAATACCTATTATGAATTTTATCTTATCACTCCCCCACACACACACTCAGGCCTGTAGCTTTTCACCTGTGTCTCCCTACTTTTAATTCAGGAATGGCAGCTGTGTTTGCAACATATGCTGAACACTAGATTTGGTGCTTTTCATGCATTGTCTTATCAAAGCCTCCCAAGGAGGTACCAATATCATCATTATCACCTTTTTACAGATGCAGAGCTGTAACTTGCCCAAGGTCATGCAGCTGACAGCGCTGGAGCCAGGAATAAATGCAGGGCTGATCTGCTGCAGAGCCTGGACACCGTCCAGGGACAAAGAGGTAAGTGGAGTTACCAGCTACTTGTGGGTAGAAGGAAGAGCAGTTAGCAGATGATACAGATAACTTTTTGCTTTCAAATTCTATTGCCCAGGTCTGCAATTGGCTAGCTGTGTAACCCAGGGCAACACTCCTCCGTTCCCTACAATTCCCTCTGCCTCAGTGTCTTCCTCTGTACAATGAAGATAACAATAGTAGCTGCTTTATCGGGTTGCCACGTGGATTAAATGAGCTGGCACGTGTTAAGTGCAGAACCGTGTCTGACATATGACAAATGCTACATAAGCTTTCATTGTTGTTATCACTTGAATTTCATAGGTCTCCATTCCTCAAAAACTAAGACTTCTTAAAAATATGAATAGCAAATGTTTCCCGGTGCAGGATGTTCCAATATTGAATTAGGGTATGCTTTGGAAATTAGGGGAGCAGATCCCAAATGTCACGTGATTTGACCAATTAATCTATATATTGTTTATACAAATAAGCCACAATTCTTTCCACAAAGGAGATTACAATCTAGTAGTGGAAAGAGACATGGTGGATTTTAATAGAACGTGGAATGTAGAAAGTATTGAATAAAGGCATAGGTAAAATTTTTATCTTTATTTTGAGACAAAGTTTCAGTGACTCTGGGGTTGAATGTCATAGTGTTATACCTCACAGCAACCTCAAACTCTTGGGCGCAAGTGATCCTCTGGCCTCAGCCTCCTGAGTAGCTGGGACTACAGGCATCCGCCACAATGTCCAGCTATTTTTAAAGACAGGGTCTAGACCTTGTTCAGGCCGGTCTTGAATTCCTGAGCTCAAGCAATTCTCCTGCCTCAGCCTCCCAGAGTGCTAGGATTATAGGTATGAGCCACCATGCCTGGCCACTAGGTAAAATTTTTAAAAACTGCTCTTGGCAGCACCTGTAGCTCAGTGGGTAGGGCACCAGCCACATACACCCAGGCTGGTGAGTTCGAACCCATCCTGGGGCCAGCTAAACAGCAATGACAACTGCAACAACAACAACAAAGCCGGGCATTATGGTGGGCGCCTATAGTCCCAGCTACTGGGAGGCTGAGGCAAGAGAATCGCTTAAGCCTAAGAGTTTGAGGTTGTTGTGAGCTGTGACGCCACGGCACTCTACCAAGGGTAACATACTGAGACTGTCTTAAAAAAAAACTGCTCTTGAACATACTACTTAAGGGTTGACTGCATAGAATGACTTCTTCCTAAAGAATACACAACATAGATAGAGGAGGAAAGGGCAACTTTACAAAAGGGAAACCCAACAAACACTCCTCAGCCAAGGCGTCAAGGTCAAAGGCATCAGTGACAATTCATGCTGAGAGCACATGGCTCAGTCCAGTGTGAGAAGAATAGCACCCTCCATATGTCCCTCATTGGTATTCCTCCCCAAATCCAAAACTCCAGTCAATTCCCAAGAAAAACATGAGTCAAATCCCCATTAAGGGACATCCCACAAAACACCTGGCTGGTATTCCTCCCAACAGTGAAGATGACCAAGAACAAGGAGTATCTGAGAAACTGCCCCAGCCACATGCCTTGGAAGACGTGACCACTTAATGTGATGTGGTGTCCTGGATGGGATTCCAGAGCAGGAAAAAAACATCAGGTAAGAGCCAAGGAAAGCTAAATAAATAAACTTCAGTTAATAGTAAGTGTCACCATAGGTTCATTACCCATGACTAAGGTGCCACTTTAATGTAAAATGCTCGCAACAGGGGAGAGTGGGCACGGGGTACATGCAAACTGTACTGTCATCACAACTTTTCTCCAAATCTAAACCTATTCCAAATTTTAAAAGGCATTAAAAACATTAAAAAAAAAATTCTGGGCTCGGTGCCTGTGGCTCAAGCGGCTAAGGCACCAGCCACATACACCGAAGATGGCGGGTTCGAATCCAGCCCAGGCCCGCCAAACAACAATGACAGCTGCAACCAAAAAATAGCCGGGGTGTTGTGGTGGGTGCCTGTGGTCCCAGCTACTTGGGAGGCTGAGGCAGGAGACTCGCCTGAGCCCAGGAGTTGGAGGTTGCTGTAAGCTGTGATGCCATGGCACTCTACCCAGGGGGACAGCTTGAGGGTCCTGTCTCAAAAAAAAAAAAAAAAATCTCAGGGACCAGGCAGCACATGAAATTCACCTACAATGTTTTTGGGAGCAGTGTGTATTAATGAAGCTAAGTAACTTGCCTGTGATCCCTCTGCTAGAAGAAGGGGTGGAAGTCCAATCCAGGTCACTGGACCTCAGAGCCCAGCCAGCTGAGTGTCCGGCCTCATGACTCCCTAAGCGGTTGGAAAGCTGCTTGCTGGGTGTCTCAGATAGCGTGAATCCAATGCTGGGCACCCACCTGCTTGGCTCTGTCCATGGGCAGCCCCAGCCCATTACCTTAGCTTACAAGCCACATCCCAAACCAATATGGCAGCTTCCCAAGACGATGGAGAAGTGAAGCCGTTACTTGGGCTTTTCATTTTCCACCTCATTCCAAAGTGATATAATGATGGAAACCCTGCTCTGGCCTTTTCTCAGCAACTACTCCTTTTTGTTCCCCACACCTGCACACAATATGGCACGGAACTGAAGAGTAGCCACGACCTGCCAAACCTGACAGTGAAGGACTTGTCTCCCAGTAGGCTTCTTCAATGCTCCCTCATGGAGCTAAAGATATTATTGCTGCTGTCTCTGACTCAAACTGAATGCTACCTGGCTACACCATCAGCCGTCCAACATGTCCCAGGTACAGAGAAGGGGGCATGGAGGGCACAAGGGTGAGCCAGACGGGAAAGCTCTTTCCAAGGAACATACTGTCAGCAGGGGAGGCAGGACATAAACACACCATCACCACAGTAATCACCACCTTCCATGTGCCTAGCTCTGGGACAAGTTCCTTATAGATATGCTCTTAAAAGCCCTATGAGGTTGTTGCTGGTAGATCTACTTTACAGAAGAGGAAAGCAAGGCAGGGGGATGGAATAACTGGCAGAGATAAGCTCAGCACTGTTCTGTCACGATCCAAAATCTGGACTCTTCCCTATCAAAGGGAGAAAGTGAGATGTGGTATCATGGGCTGATAGGGACACCTGGGAAGCTTATGTATCATAAGCTACGACTGTGTCTATGGGCTTAGAGTAAATTAAGTGGTCAAAGTCTGCTCCCACAGGGTGTGAGAAAATACTGTTTCTTATGAGCTCCAAGGCATCATTTCTCAGCCTTCCTGGACTCTGGTCCCTCAGATTGTTTCCCCAGTCCATCCTCGGCATGCCCCTGGCCAGCAGCTTCACTATCTGCATCATGTACAGAAAAACACAAGCTAACAGACATGCTTTATCCAATCACGGCCTCGCCCCTGTTTCTAATGCACAGCCCCTCTGTGTACTCCTGAGCTGCCCGAACTAACAGATGTCATAAAGTAAAGTTAATATAACAAAAGGATTGTCCTTCATCCCCAAACTGTATACAGGACTCTAGAAGGAATCTGCTTATTAGTAACAGTGAATCCAGGGCTATGATCTCTTTCACATGTCTCTGTACAAACATATGAATAAATTAAATTCTCTACAGTGCCATAATGAATACACAATATTGCTTAGGAAATAGTGTTCTGGTTTATAACTCAGAGTGACCTCTGGTTAAATGAATGTCATCACAGACACACACAGCAGTGTATTTGCCCACCTCCCAGCCTTCCCCGGCTACTCTGTGTACCATGTGCATTCAACTTATTAGACACTGAACCACCCTGGCAATGGGAGAGGAGGAATTATTTTCAAATGCCTCCTTTCCACACCGTAAGGGTTCCGTTTCTGAAATGCCGCATGGTCAAAGAGAGTCCCTGTGAGATCTGGCTGTGAGGTCTGCGGACAGGTGGACGTCATTGAGATGCACAGATTTTAGGCTGGGTATGCAGTGGCTCACACCTGTACTCCCAGCCCTCTGGGAGGCCAAGGTGTGCTAGGATTGGGAGCTCAGGAGTTCCGAGATCAGCTTGAGCAAAAGTGAAACCGCATCTCTACTAAAAACAGAAAAATTAGCCTGGCGTTAGTGGCAGGCGCCTGTAGTCCCAGCTACTTGGGAGGCTGAGGCAAGGGAACTGCCTAAGCCCAAGAGTTGTATTTTTTTTTTAACTTTATTTATTTATTTGCATTTCAAACCCAAGATTGCTGTGAGCTAGGACTCCAGGGTACAGAATGAGACTCTGTCTCCAAAAAAAAAAAGGGGGGGGATGCACAGATTTGAACTCCCAGGCATAAGACTATGAAGCCAGAAAAGCAGCCTACAAGATGGAGTCTGAGAAGCTGAGCTGGAGCAGACAGCTGACCTCCTCTGCTCAGCTCACACTCCTTCCCAGCCCCCAGCCACCCCTGTTACCTAGTTAAGATTTCACCAGGATTATGAAGATGTTTGTCTTAGGAGAATCTGAGGAGTCACACATAGACAACAGGTGTTGTGACATTGGTAAGAGTAAAGGTTACTTTGATAACCTGGTGTTTTCTTTGATAATTCTCTTCGATATTCTGTTAAAGTGAAATTTACCTTTATTTTATTTAAACATTTTGCACCGTCA
The DNA here is from genome assembly GCA_963574575.1 of Galagoides demidoff. Taxonomy (NCBI): domain Eukaryota; kingdom Metazoa; phylum Chordata; class Mammalia; order Primates; family Galagidae; genus Galagoides; species Galagoides demidoff. The sequence continues at coordinate 36,349 of CAUYQV010180037.1, forward strand.
GGGTGAAGACAACTCCTTGTTTCAGATAAAGCTAAAATGTTCGAGGTTTGTTTCCTGGTATTCCCATTATAAAAGTTAGTAGAATTGTAACCGGGGCAGAACAAAATTGAGAGGCTACTCTCCCTGTTCTCCAGAATCACCGATCTTCTGAAAATAAAGCTTGTTTGGACCTCGTCCCCGTCTCTGCAGATTGGCTGGACAGTGACTGGTGTCCAGACCCTCTTCGTCCAGTAAAACTGGATTATTCCAAAATAGTTCACAGTCAAGACCCAGTGCATGGTGGTCCGTGGGCATTAAGAAGGGACACTCTGCTGGACGGTCTCAAAGACAAGCTGCCATCTGTGTCCTCAGAATTCTCTGTCATCCCACTCCCCTTCTGCCCTGATTGCAGGAGACTGTCAAGGACAGAGCCCCTATCACTTAGCCCACAGCACAGACTCCAGCGGGCAGGTGAGGGAGGCCTCTGGGAAGAGGATCAGAAGGTGTAAATATAATCTTTCCACATTCACAAGTTTTCTTACAACATAAAGAAACAGCTCCCACCAGGAGTGATTTTACAACTCCAAATGATGTCTCGGCCAGAATCTTTGCCACCGGGGTTTTACAGAAATGCAAATGTGTCAAGTTTTACCATAATTAGCTGCTTTTTCAAAAATGTGTAATTCACATTTTAAATTGCCTAATGAAGCTGGGGTGGTACAGCTCATCAGAAACTTGGGTTCTGTGAAGGAATAATTGAGCCCCTTAATAAAATAAAATAACAGGATTTTAGCCTTTACATTCTGGTGCTTAATAAATCAGCATGCAAATGAAAATAATCAAAACAAAAGCTCCTGAGAAATAAGTCTGCATATCCGTTCAGTCTGGCAGATTGGAGATCAGCAGAGATCTGGGGCCAGAAGCCAAGCAGTGCCCAACTGGTGGAATCTTTCCTTCCCTCCTTCCCAGGAGGCAAGACTGAGGGACAATGGCTTCTCCCACCCTCTCAGTGGGATCGGGTGGAATCCACACACCTGGCAGCCTCCAGGTAATATGTCTGACATATTTTGCAATGTGGTAAGAATGAATTTAGAAGTCACCAAGCAGGGCCTGTAATCCCAGCACTCTGGGAGGCTAAGGTGGGTGGATTGACTGAGCTCAGGAGTTCAGCCCGAACAAGAGCTAGACCCTCTCTATAAAAACAGTTGGGCGTTATGGCAGGAGCCTATAGTCCCAGCTACTCAGGAGGCTAAGGCAAGAGAATCGCTTGAGCCCAGGAGTTTGAGGTTGCTGTGAGCTATGACGTGATAGCACTCTACACAGGGCAACAAAGTAAGACTCTGTCTCAAAAAATAATAGTAATAATAAATAAATAAAAGTCACTGAGCAGAAAGTTCAGCGAAATGGAAATCCCTACATAGGAGCGTAAGTGGCAAGTGACTAACCACAACTTGGAAAAATCCTGTTGGAAAATTATTCTAGCTCTATTTCCCTGGCTCTGAGGAAAGAAGAAGGAAGAAACTAAATTATAAGGATCGCAAGGGAAACCACAGACTGTTTCAGGGTCAAGGTCTTCATCTGTGGCTCATACCATGCTATCAAAGGAAACGGGAAGGAGAGAAAGAGTCCTCTCCTTATTCATCCTGTCACCCTGCTTCCTCAGTAAAAGCCACACTCTGAACCGAGAAACCTAATTCATCCCAGAAATATTTAGTCAGTTGGTTTGCTACATGCATTTCTTGATCCTGAAAACTTTATATCACTATTGCATTAATAACGCCAAAACAAGAGCTCAGTTACTTCAGCAGGTACCTTGCCAAAAGCCTATAAAAACCACACTGCCGCATTTTCGTTTTCTCTTTCTCTATTTAAAGAAAAAAAAAAAAAGCATCCCTACTAACCCAAGTCCATCCTTTCATTACGGGTAACTCTAATCTCATTGAAAGGATTTAGGGGTGCGGATAAATTTTAGTTTTATTTTAAAATAAACGCCTTCAGACTTACCAGCCTTAGCCCAATCCAGTGGGGACTTTCCAAACAGGATGAGCGCTTCAGCCAAAAAGACTTATTCCAGAAAAGCTGCATTGACTCTCCCTGAACATCTATTGACCCAAAGGCTATTTCAAAGTGCTTGCTTTTCATTGCCTATTGACTGGCACCTGCCACAGGCTCCTTCCCATTCTCCCTAGCAAGCGATAATGATCCACAAACCACCACTTAAGTGCCTTCCGGGAGATCTGGAAGAAAATGTGTAAAGATGTATCTGTAGAATGCCAATAACCCTCCCACTCATTTAGTTCTCTATTCATTTTCTAGTTGTTAAGTCCAGGTTGGGGGAAGGGGTAGCAGGGAAACACACCACCCTCAAAATAAGACTTGAGAAGTGTTCTGCATTTTAGGAAGTATCCCTATCTAATAGATTTCACCTGGTTGTGTTTTCAGATTCAGAGAAAATTAATGAGTCCATCCCCAGGTGCCTACGACAATGTCAGCTATTCTGACTGTTAGTCATATGTTAGCAAACAACCACAGTAGTCGTCGGGCCCTGGAAACTTCTGCCAAAGAAAGTGGACAGAGAGAGTAATGGGAAGAAGGGACCATTTGTAACCAAGACAGTGACTGGGCCAGACCAGTCCTTAGAGCATATACATGGGATGGAGAAGAGGGAGGAGGCAGGGAGACCATAAGACTACTGCACCAGTCCTAGCAAGGAGTTTATGGGACTGAACTAAAACAGAAGGGGAAAAACGAAGGAGAGAGAAATCCCAAGCGATTTCTCAGGGAGAATCCACAGGGATTTGGAGAAAAAAGGAAAAGGGAGAGAAAAAAAATCAACAATGACTTCAATGTTTCCTTGGGGAATTTTCTATCCTTGTCTCCAAGTTACCTAATCTTTAAAGACAAGTACCACAGTAGAAAGAAGGAAGGCCATAATCTTCGAGCAATTCTCCCCGAAAGGAAATGTCACTTTCTTATACAGTATTTTAGAAAGGAGAAGAGAGGAGACAGATGATGAAGGTAAATGTGGCTGATGGAAAACACGGAGGCTAGCTGCAGCTCCATTAAATTAGCCCCCCTGGGATTTATACCCAGAGTGGCATGTGGCTTCCACAACACCTTAATGAGCCCTAAATCCATGGGAAATTTCAACACACGGTCTCTCTGCTGAAGAACTCTCACAGAGCATCTAAATTGTGAATCGGGGCCTATGCCATGAATCTCTTCATATATTCAAAGTGCTTCTGACCCAAGAGAAATTTCTCTCCCACAGCTTTTGGGGGCCGAAGATTTTGAACATATCCTGTTTTGGAAACCCCAAAGTTGAGTCAGAGGCTACATATCCAGACTAAAGCTTAGAGAAGAACTGCAAGGGGACCCAAGGCATCTCCATTTGAAGGTAGGAACAGATAAAACAAAACAAACATTTAAACTACACCTCTGTCTAAAGGTGGGTAAATCTTTTTCCCTTCCTTTCCTCAACTTTCCTGCAGTATTTGGGGGGGGGGGGGGACAGGGGGGCCCAGAGTCTCACTCTGTTGTCCAGGGTAGAGTGTAGTGGTGTCAGCCTAGCTCACAGCAACCTCTAATTCCTGGATTCATGTGATCCTCCTGCCTCAGCCTCCAGAGTAGCTGGGACTACAGGCCCCTAACACAATGCCTGGCTAATTTTTCTATTTTTAGTAGAGGGGTCTCACTCTTGCTCAAGCTGGTCTCAAACTCCTGAGCTCAAGTGATTCTCCTGCCTCAGCCTCCCAGAGTGCTAGGATGACAGGACTGAACCACCGTGCCTGGCCTGCAGTATTTTAAGGAAGCTGCCAAATAGATTATTAACACTTTATATCTTTATCTCCCCAATTCCTGAATTGTCAATATCCTCACCAGCTTTAAGGTCCCTTTCCATCACACATGACATTGCAGGCCTGCAGTTACATTACTGGGCCCTCCCAGGACATGAACAGGGGTGAATCATCCAATAGAATAGAGCACAGCTAACATGGAAAATGAGGGGCCAAGCAGGAAGTGAGGGCATAGAGGAATTTATAGATTAAGACCAGAAATGATGACAAAGTGATGATGGTTCAATAACCAGCATTTATTGAACACTTTACTCTTGGATAGATACTGCAGTTGTTCCCAGTATCTAATCTCTCCTTTTTATAAAGTAATAATTTTTTTAGGTGGGCATCAAACTAAGCCTAAAATTTCCAAGACTCATTTATGAATAATGTGGTCACCTGACTATGGCCTGGCCAATGAGATGAGATGGGAGATGGTGATGTGGGCAACTATCAGACCATCCTGTTAAGGCATGGATCTAGATCAACTTTTTCGCTTACTAGCTGGAATATAGGAACGATGGCAACTGAAGCCAGCTGGAATATAGAAACGATGGCAACTGAAGCCATATAGGAACTGAAGCAACCCTATTACGTCATGAGATGGAAGCCACACACTGAGGATGGCAATGCAACAAGGCAGACAAGGCGGGGTCCCCGATCATTATGGGACCTCCAGAACCAACCTCAGCTGCCTACCCTGACTACATACATCAGAGAGAAACAAACTCATCTTGTTTAAGTCACTATTATTTGGGTCCTTTCGGTTAAAACAGCTAACTGGATAAAACTCTGCGCCAAGAACCATGCTACATACTTTACATACACATAGCCCTATAAAGTAACCCAGAGAGCCAAGCCACTCGCCCAGGATCTCAATGTAAATGCCTGGACTGAACAAAGCAGCCAGATCTCACAGGTTGGAATACGGTGTCTCCCTGCCACATACCCAGTTCACCTGAACCAAGGAAGAAATCCGATCAACTCCCAACAACAGAGGCCAGACTTAGCAACCTCTCCAGGGTAGGGTACGTGCCTGCAGCTCTTGGTGACTTGTCTCCAGTGCTCAGTTTGCCCTCATCTCCTTCCCCAGACTCAGGGAAGTCAAAGCAGAGACTGTCTTATCTCTATTTGAATTTCATTTCCTCCTCAGGGGTCTGCCTCAGCACTCAGGTGAAATGAGAATACAGCTGAAATGCCGTGGGCACAGCTCTTCATGACATCAGCAGGCTCTCTCTGTGCTAGACTGAGGCCCCACAAGCCCAGGGGTGGGTTGACTCCATTTCTACCTTTCTTTACTCTTCTCCCCCTGCCTTCCAAAAGGTCTGGTCCCTGTTAGCAGACTCAGTGGAGTGGCCCCATTCAGAAAGAATTACGAAGTCATTCCTGGGGACACCCAGGCGCCCATGAAGAGATACTATCAGGTGCATTCGATGAAAAATGGCCAAATCATCGCTCTCCTTTCCCAGGGTTTCAAAGTCAAGAATAACTAAAAAGCCTTGATTGGTATCTAGAGTAAGGAGTGAATTTAAAATTCTCTCTATCTGAGCACCAAAGGAAAAGCAGCACGGAGTCTGGTGTGCTCACTAACTCTCCTCATGGCTTAACAAAGTCTTGAAAAACTCCCTAGGACTTCACTTTCTATATCCAAAGAGGGGTAGGTGATGGCTGCTGGCCACCTAGCCCTCACGCGGCAGGGGCCCAGAGAATTCATGATGATTCTAGCGAACAAAGAATTGTCCCTGAAAGCATTTTCTTCCTACATTTTCAAATAAAAAGTTAAAGGGGCTTTCATTTTCTTGCCAATTTCGCTGAAATTTGACTATGTATGGGATGAGGCCTCTTTAGGAAAAATCTAGTTTGGGGCATCAAGGTCTGCCAGAAGGATCTGGAGATAAAGACGCCTTTAGCTTTCACATCTTGCTCACAGCTAGGGCTGTGCCATCTCCCAGAGACAGCTGACTCAAGTTTACCTGAAGATATTTTTACCTGAAAAGGTATTATAATGATTACATGAGGTACGGGCTTGTTTGGCATATAGAATGTGCACAGTAAATACTAAAACACTGGTGTCATCAGGGTCAGCGCCATTGACCTCTGGGGCATATCTATGTGGAGCTATTAACAACCCTTGGAAAATCAAGGTTTGTCTCTCTTATACCACAGCACAAAGTTGAGGGGGTGGCTTCCTAAGGAAATAAAACAATGGAGGGTAGGTCTTAACTGATTCAATAAACACTGATTAACGACCAGGCTCAGAACTAGGTGCTAGGGAGCAAGGATCAACAAAATCCCGGCCCTCAAGGTTCTCAGAAGTTATTCAGGGGAAGACCTCAATCTCGAGGGGAGAAGAGGGGAAAAGACAAAGACCAGGAGGGTCTCAGAGTAGGTGGCCTTGAACTTAGTCTTAAAGGATTTGTGGTTCATCAAGCAAAGATGGAGATTTCTACCCAAGGTCAGAAAGGTAGACAGCAGCCAGAGAAGACAAAGGATTTCCTTTGACATTCCACAGAGTTAGGAATTCATTGGCCCAGGGTAGCCGTGTGTATTAGTTTGCTCCACAGACTGGGTGGCATACACAACAAAGTCGTTTTCTCCAGGTAGCTAGAAGATAAGGGGTCTGGTTTCTCCTGAGGCCTCTGGCCTGGGCCTGCCGCTGGCTGCCTTCTGGTTGTGTTCTCACATGTCCTAATCTCTTCTTTTCATAAGGGTATTGGTCAGACTGGCTTAGGACCCACGCTAACGACCTCATTTAACCTGACTGCCTCTTTGAAGGAAGGCTCCATCTCCACAGACAGTGGCATTCTGAGGGACTGGGGTTAGGGCTTTGGCATATTCCTAACCCAAAGGTTAGGGATCAGCCCATCCCACCATGAGAGAATCTGAAGGGGAAAGTCATTTTAGAAAGATCAGTGCCCTAGGGCTGAGGGGCATGGAATTTGGGAGGGGAGAGACTGAAGGCAGTGAGGCCACTGAGGACCCAGGGAGGAGAAGTCGAAGGCCTCACCAACTGGGACAGAAAAGAGGTCAGGGCGTGTCTCCCTGAGGCTTGGCCATTTTGCTCAAGATCCCGGCTCTTTGTTTGCCACTGCTGATCCCCCGCCATCCCCTGCCTGGAGGAGTCTCAGAACTCCCCTTCCAGCATATTCCCTGGCTGGGCCTGATCACCCATCACCAATACCCACCAGGGTTCTGGGAACCCCCAGAAGCTAAACAACCAGCAGTGGGGGGGGGGGGCAGGAATAAAAGCAACCCCTGCCATGGATTCCAAACCCAAGAGGGCCAGGGAATCAAAGGCCTGAGAACAAAGAGCTCCAAGTGCCCCCCAGCCCCCTCCAGCGGGCACCCCGCACAAATAAAGCCCCACCAGGAAGCCCATTAACACCTCCTGGGGGCAGACCTCAAGCCCAGCGGGAGAAACATCAAAAGATACCCCAGCAGCAAAAATGCCAGAAGACCCATCAATCAGGAGCGCCATCCCAGGAAGCAGCCAGCTGGATTGGGGAAAGAGGTCGGGTGCATAAATTAAATGTCCCTCAGCCCCTATATAGAGCACAATTTATTGCCATAGAGGCCAATGGGACTCCTTAAGTTTAAAAAGGATCAAGGCCTCTATAAACAGTATTTAGAACTACCATCCATGGAACAAAAACACCCAGAGAAACGGGCCCTTCTTTCTTTCTATTTTTTTTTAAGAAAATGACCCATTTGTGAAAATAATTCCCACTACACTGAACTCTTTGCCTCAAGTGTTATATAAAATTCAACTCGCTGGTCAGCCCTTTAAAAAAAAAAAAAAGATCTTGTCAGATACAATTACCAATTTGCCTTTTTAATTTGTTGAAATTAATTTCGGTGTTAATTCAGTAGCCTGCAGAAAAGATGCTGAAACGCCTTAGCTGATAGTCGACAATATGGCTGATTTATAAGCTCCCCCCTCGTTCTCATCACTCACGGACACACACAAACATTCCCACCAACTCCTGAACTACAAACAAACAGCCTGGTAAAAATCAGCATCACAGCAAAGATTTAAATAAGGGCTATGTGAGAAGCATTACCATTTCTCAGGAGATTTTTAGTTGTCTAATACCAAAAGGTACCGCTTATCTTATTTCCCCCGAAATCCTCAAATTGCCAGGATTCAGTTTTTCTTTTTTTGTTAACTGTCCAATCTCTTTGCCTCTGATGATAATGAAAATAGCTGAATTTTACAAAGCGCCTCTTCCCTGCCAGGCCTCTGCTGTGCACTCTGCAAAACCTTTGATCTTACTTCATCTTTCTAACAATTTTCTGGAGTAAAATATTCCCATTTTATACAGAGGGAAACTGAGGCTCAAAATGGAGATCCAAATCCAGTTTGTCAGACCTCAAACCCGCGATCTTAATTACTAATTTTAATGGCCTGTCCCTGTGCTCATTTGAAAGATGCCACTCTTTGCTTCTCAATTGGCCTTCCAGTATATAATATATTTAGAAGGGGGTTGATGTTTAAATATACCCAAGGTTTCAAAAGCAATTTTGAATATTATACCCTAGGAGGCTTAAAAAATACCTTTTAAGAACTCTAATAAATACCTTAACATAATACATTTTTACAGCCATGAGACTTGATCTTTTGTTCTGGATGGTCAATCTCGTCCCCTTTTCTCTGTTTAGTAATACAAACACTTGTACTGCGCTTAAACTTATGCAAAAACTGAAATCCAACTCTAGAACTTGGGTTTATAAAAACAAGTGAAAACGTCACAATGGTCTCATGCCTTGCTCTGTTCCAAGAGAAGAGAGCCAAAACAAAATAAAAAGAGGTATGTGTCAAGTAAGAACTTGACTTAAAATTTAGGAAAACATCCAGTACCAGAATAGGTTCCTTAAGGACAGAGGTCCTGTCTTATTTGACTTTTTATCCCCAGACACTAGTACAGAACTAGCTAGGCTTATTAAACATTTGCCAAAATGGAGGATGGATGGATGGATGGATGGATGGAAAGATGGGCGGGTGGATAGATGGATGGATGGATAGCTGGATGGATTGAAAGATGGGTGGATGGATGGATGGATGGATGGATGGATTGAAAGATGGGTGGATGGATAGATGAATGGACCGACAGATGGATGGCATGGGTGAATGAATAGATGGCTGGAGGGCTAGATGGATGGATGGGTAGATGAATGTATGAATGGATGGATGGAAAGATGGGAAGATGGATAGATGAATGGATGAATGGAACAATGGATGGAATGACATAAGTACATGAATGGATGGATGAAAGTATGCTTATACCAATGGCTTAATACTGAAATTATCTGTAAGGAACTCATTGTTTACATATTTCTATGTCTAAGTTTATTTTCCGGCTCAATGTATATTTTTGAACAGTCCATTCTGTATTCAGATAAATGAAGCAACTAGCTGCAGAAGCTGCCAGTTCTGTGCACAAGGGTCAAATGTGGGTTACTACTGAACTCTGACTTCCCCCAAGGACAGGCAGACAGATGCCAGCAATTACACATTCAATAACTGCCCACTTAATGAACACATGCTGAATGCAAATAAATTTTTTTCTGGAAAGCAGCCCTATTTGCTGGCACCAAAACATATTTGTAATCCTCTCCATGTGTCCTTCCCATTCTCAAGTCACTGCAGAGGAAAGTCACATTTATTTGCAAGAAAGACACTCTGGGTCAGTAACTAATCCAGAAAACAAGGCTTGCTGCAGCACCACATGACTCCAACTGAGCAGCAAAGAAAAGGAAAGAATCCTCTGGCTTTTGTGAACACTACAGCATTAAGGCCACTGGTCAGAGCCTCCACCTTCTCCCTCTAGCAAACGCAGGGCATGAGATGGACCTCTAAAGTCAGCCCATGCCGATGGGGCAAGGAGAAGAGTCCACAAAACCCTTCTTCAAAGTGTCTGGGCACTGCAGAGTTCTCAGAAGACTCAAAAGTTAAAAAAAAAAAAAAAAAAAGGAACTTACAACAAATAATTTGCCCCGTTCAATGCAGAGAGAGATAACAAACAAACAACCAGCAAAAAGGCACAGTAAATGTTAGTGTTTTTTTGTTTTGTTTTTTTTTTTGAGACGGAGCTTCAAGCTATCCCCCTGGGTAGAGTGCCATGGCATCACAGCTTATAGCAACCTCCAACTCCTGGGCTCAAGCGAGTCTCCTG
>CAUYQV010180039.1:0-24785 GCA_963574575.1 Galagoides demidoff
GGGACCACAGGCACCCGCTACAACGCCCGGCCATTTTTTGGTTGCGGCCATCATTGTTGTTTGGCGGGCCCGGGCTGGGGATTCGAACCCGCCACCTTAGGTGTACGTGGCTGGCGCCTTAGCCGATTGAGCCACAGGCGCTGAGCCATCTTTCTCATTTTTCAAAACTTTCTTTAATGCTGGGGTTATGGACCATGGTAAAATAAATAAAAGGGGGTTTGTAAATAAGTTGAAAGCAAATATTAACGAGCATTTATCTTCAATAGTGTATCCAATGCACAACAGCCCAAACCCCAAATTGTCTTTTTATTTTATAATCCTTGAGGCTGACAATGAAATATTCAAATGCCAAGAAACACAAAAGCAGTTCAGAATTATATTAGTTACGTGATGCCACTATTATTACTTAATTCATACAAAAGGCCTTAAAGAGGTGGTTTTATCTTTATCTTGTGATTTTTTTTTTTATATTTAGCCGACTTCTCTGAGTGTGTCCAGTGTGGACAAGACAGCGGGCCTGTGGGCTGAGGCGTATCTGACAAAACCATCACAGTGACTTGAGAAAAATAACCAAAGAATAATCACGGCTGTATATTCGCTGGGTGGTTTTGAATATAAACACAAAAATTGGGTCAAACATTCACAATTAAGGTATCCTAAACCAAAAAGAAAAACGTGGCTCAGTAAAAACATTTTAACTTAGAATGTCAAATAATAAAGCTAACTCAGTATAAGAGCAAAGGAAACACGTCTCCTATTTTGTTTTCCAGGGTTGAGGACAAAGCTTTTAATCTTAGTCAGAAGCTTCATGAAAGGACGCTGCCTTATCTGAATCAAAAAAGCAGCTTTTGCTCTTAAGACTATTGAGTAGCTTGTGAGAAATGAACTGAACGCTTCCAGTCTGTTCCAGCCTATTCTTAGATCCCTCCTACCTCCCTATTGAGACCAGAAATAACCACAATAAGAACTTTTTTTATTAAATCATAGCTGTGTACATTAATGCAATCCTGGGGTACAATGTGTACATCCCATGCTGATTCTTTTCAAATTATCTTTGCGTATACTTTCTGATTTAAGATTCTTCTAACTCAGTGGATTGACAAGTAAAGAGATTATCATCCATCCCCATTTTACAAATAAAGAAACCAAATCAAGCTGGTCATAGGGGTTGGCACCTATAGTTTCAGGTACTTGGGAGGTTGAGGCAGGAGGTTCACATGAGCCCAGGAGTGAAGGCCACAGTGAGCTATGATCTTGTCACTGCTTTCCAGCCTGGGCAAAAAATTGAGACTCCATCTTCAAAAAAAAAAAAAAAAAACAGCCAGGGTCGGGGGGGTGCATGCTTCTTATGGAGAAATCAAAAGTACCAAAGTAAAACAGAGATGATTTTAGATGCCCGTAACTCTGCTTATCAGAGAGAACCACTTGTAGAACCTTGAAGGGGCGCCTTTCTGCTGGAAAGACCTTGCTTCGTATTCAGTGAGCGAACAGAAGCAGTAAGAAGAGAACTTTCCACATTCTCTCCCTCACCAGGCTGCCCTCCCTCATTTGAGCCTCCATGCCCTGCTCTCCCTCCTGCCCGCCCTCATCTGAGCCTCCATGCCCTGCCCTCCCTCATCTGAGCCTCCATGCCCTGCCCGCCCTCCTGCCCTCCCACATCTGAGCCTCCATGCCCTGCCCTCCCTCCTGCCCTCCCACATCTGTGCCTCCATGCCCTGCCCTCCCTCCTGCCCTCCCACATCTGAGCCTCCATGCCCTGCCTTCCCTCCTGCTACATCAGGCGAACGAACCATGTTCCCACTGTGTGCTCTGCACCAGCCCTACTTCCTCTCACCCACTCAGAGATTCACTGCAGTTAGCTCCTTCTCAACAGTTCCTCCCCTGTGGCTACCAGGAACTGAACATATTGTGATTTCTCCCCTCCAAACAAAGGAACAAATAGTGACAGATTCTGTGGCCCCCACATTCCTCCCCCACTTGAGCCCTATTTCTGTGCCCTGCTTTTAGCATGGTCTCTTCAAAGACTTGTCTAGATTCCATTGCATCTGTTGTATCTTGAACTGGCCCCAAGCAGCCTTGTGCCCCTGCCACGCCACTAAAATTGCTTTTTTCCCCTCTTTTTTGAGACAGGATCTTGTGCTGTCACCCAGATTGGAGTGCAGTGGCATCATCATAGCTCATTGCATTCAGAAACTCCTGGACTCAAGTGATCCTCCTGCCTCAGCTTCTCAAAGAGCTTGGACTCTGCGTACACACTACCATGCCTGGCTAATTTTTTTTTTCTTTTTCTTTTTTTGGAGATGGAGTCTCACTGTGTTGCCCAGGCTGATCTCACACTCTTGGCCTCAAGCGATCCTCCCACCTCAGCCTCCCAAAGTGCTTGGATTACAGGCGTGAGACGCCACTTCCTGGGTAGCCCCAAAGCTGCTTCTGTCCGGCCAGTGACCTCCCCATTTCTGAATCCCACATGTGCTCTGCCTCGGAGCTCCTCTTACCCTGCAGCAGCATTTGAAACCATTGATGACACTCTCCTTGAAACACACCTTCCTCCGGCTTCCAGGATGCCACCACTCGGGTTTAACTCCTGCCTCCAAGGCCTTGTCTCAGTCTCTTCCACTGCCCAGCCCTAACAATGGCTCAGTTCTCAACCTGTCCACCAGTCCATCTCTACACCCATCTCTTGGTGACCCCATCAGTCCCTCAGCTTTAAGTGACCGACTGCATGTTGATAACTCCTACAGCTCATCTCTAGTCCTGACCTCTCTCCCAGCTCCAGAATCACATCATCGCACTGGCACATCTGACAGTCAGCACCGGTGCTCACCTGTGCACTCCGGTGTGGCCTCACTATTTATAAGTGACATCGTTTTGATTAGTTGAGGATCGTTGCTGATTAACCATTCAGACACCAGTTGACACTTTTTAATATCACCCCTCCTGTGTAGGCATCTCAACTTTAAAACGACCACCCTGAAATCTTGATTCCAGCCTCCTGGTACTTGTATGGTCCTCTCGAAGGCTTCCCAATTATAGTAAATGTCCTCATCCTTAGTGTTCGCGCTGCCTGGAGTTCCCTTCCCTCAAACACCTCTGGTTTGCTTCTTCATTCAAACCCTGGTCAGGCAGCAGCAAATTCTCCTTTTGCACCTAGTTAAAGAGGGATCCCTGTCCCCCATTGTGCCCTGCCCTTTGCCTCTTCTGTTTGACTGTATCATTCTTCTCTTTTAGGGGCAAATGAGATGGTGAAATACGGAAGGATGTGATATGTGACATGGCAGGTCTGCTCTTCGTTTATCTGCCACTTGCCCCAATAAAAATTAAGCCTCAGGCAGGTGTGGACACGTTTTTAGATTTTTATTTATTTATTTTTTAGAGACAGAGTCTCACTTTGTCACCCTGGGTAGAGTACTATGATATCATAGCTCACAGCAACCTCCAACTCCCAGGCTTAGGCGATTCTCCTGCCTCAGCCTCCCAAGTAGCTGGGACTACAGGCACCCACCACAACACCCGGCTATTTTTTGTTGCAGTTTGGCCGGGGCTGGGTTCGAACTTGCCACCCTCGGCATATGGGGCCAGCACTCTACCCACTGAACCACAGGTGCCACCCCACACTTTAGATTATGATTCAGTGCTTAATACTCAGGACCTAGAATCCTGTTTTATACACAATGGATTTTTTTTTTGTCTTCCAGGGAGAAACAAAAATTTAAAAAGTGAATGAGCAAAGTTATCATACTATATATCATATAATTGAATGATGGAAGTTATAGAATAAAAATGAATCAGGTAAGGGAATGGAAAATGATGAGAAAGAAATCAGGTCTACTAAATACACACTCACATACATGATTTAGAAAAGTAGTGCCAAAAATGTAATCTGCTTTTTATTAATATATATCCTCCATATAATTTCATATCAATTAGTATTCCTTTAGAAAGTTATTTTTGATCACTATATTCCATTGTATAGGCAATGTTAACTTAACCAATACAACATTATCCAGTATACAGATGTCTTTTTTTTTTTTTTTTGCCTTTCTAAATATTAGTTAGGTTATCTTAAGAGTCCAGATCTGCTATCCATGTGGGGATACTAAGCACTTGAAATGTGGCTAGTCCAAATTCAGACGGATTTCCAAGACTGGATGACAAAGAAAAGGAATATGAAATATCTTATTAATAATTTGTTTATGTATTCTATGTTAGCATGATGTTACGAATATTGTTACCCAATATTTTTGGCATATTGGGTTAAATAATAACTGGTTGAAAATTGTTAAAATTAATTTCACATATTTCTTCTTACTTTTTTAATATGGCCACTGGAGCGTGTAAAATTACCTATGTGTCTCACATTGTGGCTCTCATTATATTCCTATTGACAGTGTTGGTCTAAATTTCCATTAATTATTCATTACTTTGAGCCATTCTTTTAGAAATCAACACAATTCAAAGCTCCCAGCCTTTCAGATTATAGTCTTAATTTGTTTGAATTGATGATTCCTTCCAGTCACCTTAGGGAAATTAAGTTTTAATACTGTCAGATATGAAAAGTGGCCTTGTTGTTCATGGGCATACCTTCTGTCCTGATACCATTTGCCTGTTGGTTTCTCCAATCACAATCCCGGGGCAAAGAGGCAGGTGTTTCCTGTCTTGATCATTCGGGCAGGGGAGTGGGCAGATGGGAGGATGAAGCTTGGAAAGTGGGCCCCAGGCATGTAGACGGGGAGACACTTACATTTCTCATTCCTGAAGATTCTCTTCTATCAGCGGCTTAAACATGCCCCCTGCCATGACCAAGGTCAGAGAAAGAAGGGTCTGTTGATGGTGTCACAGCTGAGTGTGAATAGCTGCAATTCCTAGGCTGGCACATCAGGTGATATCACCCTCTGTATCTGCTTTTTTTCATTTTCTCTAAACCTATAATAAAGTCCAGTCAAATGCTTAGAGCTGTGTCCTGACTCAACTGTGGGGTAGCTAGTGAAGAATGAAGTATCCAAGCTTGAATAGGAGGGAAGCAGGGAAGGGAATTGACTGTATCTCAAACATTCCCTTGTTACAATGTTTCTTCCAAGAGTAATTTGTAATGGCTGAGTAATATCCCTTTGAATAGAAATGCCACAGCTTTACAAATTCTTTACTGGGTTTTCTACTTTCCTTTCTTTTTTCCTTTTTAGTAGTTTCATTTTGGTTTGGTTTGGTAGGTAATACTACAATGGTCTTCCTCCTATATAATCTTGATCGTCTGTGTTCCTCAAAGAACTGTGGTGTCATAGGATTAAAAAGGGTTCTGAAGATTTTGCAACATTTTGAAAATTGATATTCAGAAATATACCAATTTATTGTGCCACCAACATCCCAAGTTTCTTGTAATTTTAAGATTTGGAAGCATCAGGCCCATCTCAATAGCCATATCAACAAATGGAGGAAGTATGTGTGGTCTCCATCCGGCCATGCTCTGTTCAGTGCTTAGTGAACTTGAGCCTGGGCCACGCTTTGTTCAGTGCTTAGTGAACCTGAGCCTTCCCAATAAAAGCTACTGACCCTGCATGGTTGGTGTAGTTGAAAATATGCGGGCTTTGGAACTACTGAGAACTGAAGAAGGAATTCTAACACTTCCATTGTGAGCTGTGTCACCTTGAGCACAATACTTAACCACATGGACCCTTTGTCTCATCATCCTTCACAGGGGGGGGTGGCATTACTTACTTCATAGGACCACGGTAGAGTTGAGATGAATTAATGTGGGCAAAGCACCTGACAAGAAGCTCTGAGCAATATTAGCCGCCCAACACCCCAGAGAAGCTCTGAGCAATACTAACCACCCAACACCCCACCAGATTCTTCTTCTCTGTCTCACCAGTTCCTCCGTCTCAGCCTCTTTTGCCCAAACTACAGTAGTTGCTTCTCTAACATCTTAGAGCGCTGAGTCTGAATGAATTATCATTACTTCTTTTATTTTATCTGATGTCCCAAGTCTCTGACTGAAGATGAACAATTTAAGACTCAGGGAGAGGAGCTGTCCTTTCTCCGATGTTGCCAGACTCTCTCCAGGTGGAGGTGACTGCCTCAGCCCTCTGGTGATAAGCAGGTTGTTTGGGCCAACAGCCTCTCAGATGAAATTTCCCTCTGGTTTGAAAAAAATCCTCTAGTGCAGAAATGCCCACATGATTCTGTGGCTTTCTGTGTCGAACGTCTACCAACAACCATGGACCAAAGCCAGGAAGTTTCTAGCCGTTTACAAAGTCATCCCTGACACTCGTGCTCCATTCCTTTTTATTTGCAATCATTCACTACAGGAGTTCAAGATGAACTCGGGAACAGGTAACACTTGAATTCATGATTTGTTTGGGCTGGAAAGGGGGCAGATTTTATCAACATTTTCATATTTTTCACTCAGTGAGAGTTTAGTTAGCACTTGCTACATACGAGGTACGGGGACAGGCACCCTACATCCGTGGGAAAGAGAAAGACTTCATTCCATATTAAGACACTTCCAGTCTACAACAGACAGTTGAGAAAAATAGATGGGAAGTAAAATGCATGAGCCATAAAGGAGGGGACGGGATGCCTTGAATGTGTTTATCCACCTAAATTAGGCAGGTGGGTCAAATTTAAACCAGACCCTGAAAAATGACATTTTAAAATGACTTTTAAAAGAATATGACAAATTGTGGAAGATTGTATTTTCTAAAAGTGGTCACAACAGCATATCAGCCCACATCCCCCTCAGAGGCTGCCGCTCATCCATGGTAGTGGACTCCACGCCCCTCCCTGTATCCCCAGACAGGACTTGGCAACTGCCTTAACCAAGAGAATACCTGGGGGAAGACGCTGTATGGCTTTGGAGATAGGTCGTAGATGGTGATGCAGTTTCCAGTCAGCCTTCTCACTCAGGTGCTCGCCCTGGGAACCCAAACACATGTAGAGGCCCCATGGAGATGAGCTGAGGTCTTCAGCCCTGGCTGAGTGGGCAGCAGCAGAGGGAGCTGCCTGATGCTCTGGCTCTCAGTCAAACCATCCCAAGTAATGGAGCAAAGATGGCTCTTTCCTCCAATCCCTGCACATTACAACTGTACGAAGAAAATAAACAACCTCCGCTAGGTTTTGGAAGGCCAGTTACGCAGCACTATAACCAGAAGACGGAGCGTACAATGCAAGTGATGAACTGGAAAGGAGAGGAGCTTATCGGCCCAGCACGTGTAGTTCCTGTCAGGCTGCATATCAGCCTCCTGGTTTGGGGCTTTGAAAATATGGCCACTCTTTAGAGACACAGGAGAAAGTAGGACGTCCTTTTCTTCTTCAACTTAAAAGAAAATTATTAATTGCAAAAACATCATAACAAACAACATGGCCAGATATTTTATGGAAAGAAAAATTCACCTCTGAACTGAACATACCAAGAAATCAAAATGTTTTATTTTTTCAATGTGCTCAATTTGTGAAGTATTTATGATCATAGCATTAAAAAAAAAAAAAAAAGCAATGCCAATGCCATGTGAGCTCCCAGACCTACACTCTCCCACTCTCTTGCCCGGATCCTCTACCCAAATATATAGAGGAAAACTATGGGAGGTCTTGTCCTCCCACCCAGCCCCCCTGCAGATGGCCCAAATGAAACCCCCAAACTCTCCATCAATCACAGTCTCCAAGCATTGCCTACTAAGTGCTCAGCTCTCTTCTAGACACAGAGGGGGCTGGGGGAGGAATGTGGAAGAGAAATAGAAGGCCTGGTCCCTCCTCTCCGGGGGCATTACCATGGCAACGGGAAGGGGGGGCACAGAAGAATGGGAAAGGGCACAATTACCGCGAGAGGCCAGGGCCTAACTGGGGTCCTTGCCCTGGTTTGTGTGTGGGGGATGCAGCTGCCTTCTTTGTCCTTTGTGAATGAAGCCACTGATGGTGGTTTCTGGGGCAGTTTCCCAAAAGTGTGTCATGAGAAAGAGGCAAGATGTGAACGTGCTAAACAGAAAAAAAAAAAAAAAAAAAAACCGATTCCATGGC
Source organism: Galagoides demidoff (assembly GCA_963574575.1). Taxonomy (NCBI): domain Eukaryota; kingdom Metazoa; phylum Chordata; class Mammalia; order Primates; family Galagidae; genus Galagoides; species Galagoides demidoff. The sequence goes on from CAUYQV010180039.1 coordinate 8,008, forward strand.
CAAACAAGCTGGAGACACAAGGGTTAAAGAAAAACAAACAGGTTTCTCTCTTCGGATCTCAGAGCTCTACTAACGGGCAGTGTGGATCTCAGGGAGGACACGGAAGTTCACTGCATTTCCCGAGGTGTGTGGACACAGAGAACATCTTGAGAGTCCAGTGTCTAAGGAGCATACTTTGAGAAAACGCAGCTGCAGAATATCTTGTCTCATGATTGCCAAAGACCATGCACCAGGTTCTCCCAGATAATTTTAAGTCAAAGGAAGCCATTTCCTTGCCTTGCATTTCCAGTGGAAAATGGTAGAAATGAAGGGAAACTTGCAGTTGGGCTGGAAACCCCGGTGCAAAGACATGGGGGAGCGAGGAGGACGGGCTCACGGAGAGATCCCAGACGCCCTGCATCCTCTCCGCTTCTAGCACTGTGCTCGCAAGTGAGCCATAAGCCACAGTTCCTGTCGTCACCAAGACCAAGGGCAGCCATAACCCAGTTCCATGGCCACATCCCTGAGAAGCCACACAAATCCCAGGCTCTCCCCATTTTCTTCTTCTGAATCTTCTTTCTCAGTGTTGATGGGGGCCAGGTGAATGGAATCACAATGGATCACGTAGGCTGTGCCAGGTCCTTTCTCATCCCCAGCTTCCACCTCTGATTTCTGTAGGTCATTCCATCCTTCCACCCTCTGGGGCAATGGTTCCCAACCGTGGCTGTGCACTAGAATCATCTGAAAGTATGATTTCATTTATTTGTTTTTTAAACCCCAAAGGCTACACTTCACCCAGAGGAATGAAATCAGAATCTCTGGGGTGAGACTCATTCAGGCATCGTACCTTTATAGCTCCCCGGGTGATTCAAATGGCAAGCAATGTTAAGAACCACTGACATAGTTCAAGGACAGAATTGTCTCTTGAGCAATGCCGGCCTCTCAGCAAGCTCCTTCTCATCTGGAACCCAACTTATGCTTTATTTTGAGCTGAAGGGTTCTGTCTAGAGCACCAAATTCTAATTCACTGGTGTCTCTCGATTACGATGTCTCTCATTCAGACCAAATAATTTTCTGGAACCAGTGTGCTGATTTGAGGAATCTGTGTGGTGGGGAATCCAGCTTCACGTCACATCATCTGGGCATCTTCACAGCCCAATCAATACACTACTGAGTGTGGTTAGGATGGCAAAGCTCAGCACCTACTTCTAAGAGCAAACCCCTGATGATCTTTGGCACTCAGAGACTCCAGCCACCTCCCAAGTTCTCTTTACCACCCCTCATTTCACCATCTTGGTGCCATTAATACACATTCCTGCCAGGAGTGGCGCCCTCCTCCCTCCCCAGACACTCACCTCCTACCATTTCTCTTCTCAGGGAGGGCCAAGTATAGAACATTAACTCCACCTGCCAGGTTTCAGTCAATGCCCAGAAGCTGCAGTGGACTGTCCCCGGAACCTTGAGAACTAAACAGAAAATGCCGCTTTAGTTAAAACTACAGTTGATGGAATCAATATAAAACAGATGAGATAACCCTTCTGCTCTCATCAAAATGAACTTCCTTAAAAGATGGGTTTATAATCCAACCAAACATATATACATACATATGTGTGTGTGTGTAAAACCCAGATAATTAAAATATTACTGTAGATCTGAGATGGATTTAATGCACAACCCAAAAATTTCTAAAATGGGATTCCTTAAATGGGGAAAAATAGAGAATTAGAGATATAGGAAAAACAGTAAATTTAGGCTTTAATTTATAGAAATAAATAAATGAATCATCTTTATTCTAGTGCACAAATTGATAGCAGTGCACATATATGAGTCATCAATAAATACATGTGGGGTTACTACTCAGAAAGTTTTAATCATAGAGCTGCACAATAAAAAAAAGTTTAGATGTTACTGTTCTAAGTAATTATATTATAAAATATTGCTGGACAGAGAAAGGCAGTGCTCCACTTGAAAGGAGAAAAAGATCGTGATAATAGCAAGAATTGGTCAGTGCTTATCCAGTGCTATTGAAAACCAAGACGTCTTGACCAAAAGAATTCTTCTTAAACATATACAGAAGCACATCCAGCTATTATGGTTCAAATGACAATTCTTTAAAGTTTTCCAAGCAGGGCATGATGGCTCACATCTGTAATCCCAGCACTCTGGGAGGCCGAGGTGAGTGGATTTCTTGAATTCAGGATTTCAACACCAGCCTGAGCAAGAATAAGACCCTGTCTCTACTAAAAGTAAAAAAAAAAAACTAGGCTTGGTGCCTGTAGCTCAGTGGTTATGGTGCAGGCCACACACACCAGGGCTGTCGGGTTCAAACCAGGCCAGGGCCTGCTAAACAATGACAACTACAACAAAATATAGCCAGGCATTGTAGTGGGCGCCTGTAGTCCCAGTTACTTGGGAAGCCGAGGCAAGAGAATCACTTAAGCCCAAGAGTTTGAGGTTGCTGTGAGCTGTGATGCCATGGCACTGTACCAAGGGCGACATAGCGCGACTCTGTCTCAAAAAATAAATAAATAAATAATAAAATAAAATAAAATAAAATAAACCTAGTTGGATGTGGTGGTGCACATCTTCAGTCCCAGCTACTCAGAAAGCTGAGGCAGAGGGTCACTTGAGTCCAAGAGTTTGGGGTTGCTGTGAGCTATGATGCCATGCCACTCTATCCAGGGTGACAGAGTGAGACTCTGTTTCAAATATAAACATAGGAAGTAAAGTTATCCAGTGCGCTCTGCCTGCTCCAGTGCTCACAAAGCAGCTTTCTGATGGTGACCTGCTGGCTCGTGTAGACTTTCCTACAGGGAGATCACGTATAAGCCAGACACTCCAACTCCACATCTGTTTAGAGACATTGTAAATTTATAAATTAGCTTCCTGGTTTATCAGGCGGTTTGGCAATTTGGGTTGGGGTTTCTAAAGTTGGGGAAATGTGAGTCAGGCTTCTAGCTCCATCACCTCTGAGGGAAGGTCAGGCTCTGGGCCTCTCTGAGGTTCTGCCTGGATCATTATCTTCACAAACCACTGCCAGTTCTTCTCTAAGCTGCTGGCCTCTCTCTAGGGCATCACCTCAAGTGTCCCTCAACACCTAGGTAATCTGATATATCTGAATTCCAGACAGACCAAGGTTTTCTTAGTCCACCTGATTTCTTTAGGAAAAGGAACTAGGTCTCATAGTTAGTGCTCGGTAGTAAAATGCTAGAACACTACAGGACACACAAAATAAAGCATGGGAGGAAGCCGTCCAAATGTCCACCATCTGATAAATGGAGAAACAAAATGTGGCATATCCATTAACATGATGTTATTTAGATAAAAGAAGAAATGAAGTTCTTTATTTTTTTTTTTTTGAGACAGAGCCTCAAGCTGTTCCCCTGGGTAGAGTGCCATGGCATAGCTCACAGCAACCTCCAACTCCTGGGCTCAAGTGAGTCTCCTGCCTCTGCCTCCCAAGTTGCTGGGACCACAGGCACTCACCACAATGCCCAGCTATTTTTTTTTTTCGGTTGCAGCCATCATTGTTGTTTGGTGGGCCCGGTCTGGATTCGAACCCGCCACCTTAGGTGTATGTGGCTGGCGCCTTAGCCACTTGCACCGCAGGCACCGAGCCAAGAAATGAATTTCTAATACATGCTATAGCACAGATGAACCTTGAAACATTATGCCAGGTGAAAGAAACCAGTCACAAAAAACCATATATTATATAATATATATGGCACAAAATAAAATGTCTAGTACATGAATATCTTTAGATTCAGAAAGTAGATCATAGCTGGGCTTGGGGGAGATGGGTGCTGGTGGGGAGGAAATGATAGTTAAAGCATACAGGGCTTCCTCTGGGGGTCATGAAATGTTCTAAAGTTAAATGCACTGATGGTTGCACATGTGTGAGTATACTAAAAACCATTGAGTTGTACACATTAAATGGGTGACTTGTATGGTATAGGAATGATATCTCAATAAAACTCTTTTATAAAATGAGGAGATGATCACAGTTAATGTGGGTCTCCTCATCAGGAGTTTCTTCCACCTGGTCCCTGTTTTGCTTTCTATAATTACTATCTAAGTGCAAAAAGAAAACCCAGCGACTCATGTTACTCAGAGTTCTCATAGGCAGTCACAGAGGTCATCTTCTGAAGCTAATGCCTCATCCCTCAGCTCACAGGAGTTGCAAGCACAAGAATCCTGATCCCTACCTCACACCTTTCTGTGGTGCCTACAACTCCAGTATGACACACATTTCACCATCAGAAGAAACTCAAAGAATTCCAGTAAAGTAAACAATCTAGACTTTCAAACTATGCAGCCAGTCTGCACAGGAAGATTTATAATAGAATCTTGGAATTTCAGACCTAGAAGTTCTCATAGAATTTAAAGATTTAATGTAATCCTCTAATTGCATAGGCACAGGATGTTTGACAAACTCCATCCCCACAGAATTTTGAGCAGGATGTGAGGTAGAACTTGCCTCTACCCTCTCACCCCTAAATCTGCTGGAGGGGTGTCTGCTGTCCAGGGCTCTGTGCCCTGCCTCACTCTCTTCTCTCCCTGCCCCTCTACCTCCTCCTCCGTCTTCAGAAAGTCTAAAATTGCCTTCCTGTGCAGCAGGAAATTGAATTTGTCATATCCAACATTCTTTTAACTTTGGGGTTTATGGTTAAAAATTTATGCTTGATCTGCCAAGCTCTGTTACTAAATATTTAAAGGAAACCTTTGGGAATTTGGAAAATACACATATATATTTTTTTCTCAAGTACCTGGCTGGCTCTTTGAATTCAATGTGTGGCTTTCTCAGCTAATGTTGCTGAAATGGGCCTTGAGAGTATATTTTAGCCATTAAAATCTTAACTTGGTTTCCCTATTTCTCTTTGTATTTCAACTATAAAAATTCTGATCCCCCTTGAGAGTTGAATGCTTGGAAATAGGGTGCCAAAAAAAAAAAAAAAGCATAATACCACTTACACATCCAAACACTGGCTAACTAAAGCTTTCTAGTTCAACGGTCTATGATTCTATGGCTATAACTCAACCAGCCCTGAGTCTTCAGCACTTCTCCCATAGGAGGGGGCCTCCCAACACCAACTTTTCATTCTTCCTATAAACTCTGAGGTGGCGTCTCTTCCTCCTTCTCCTCTTACCTTTCCATTTTCCCCATGTGGTTCTAATACCGTCTCCCAATGGGTCACCAGTAGTAGAAGAGAACAGCCATGTGGCCCTTGAGTACTCAGGCACACCCTAAAAAAAGCCTATAAACTCTTCGAAATCACTTGTTTTTGTCTTGAAGATTCACGTATATGTTCCATATTCCTCCAAAACTGATAAGTTTCTTTTAAATATGATATATAAGTTTTAAATTATAAATCAAATGTACTTATCTTATTTTCTCAGTCTTCAAGTAAGATTGACCCTTCAGTATAAAACACTACCTTGAATGTGGGGCTTCTAATAGGACATAACACACAGCTGAGTGGCCCCCGGTAATGGGCACAAGTTTCACAAATATGGGTGGACAATTTGCCACTGTCAAGTCCAGGATGCCAAAAAGTATTTAAAGGTATAATAGCACTTACAGTATCAAGGAGTTAAGACAATATTCATGAAATATATTAATTTGGAAGAGAAAATAAAGAACCAGTCACTTTGAGCTGGGTTGAAGACCTGTCCAGAAAATGATAAGGAGGAAAAAATTGTTTGGTTTCTCTTCAGATCAGAAGCTTTTCAGCATTTGCTATAAACATGTAGAATATTTGCACCTTTGTAGCACATAATAGAAGCAATATTTAAGGGATGGTATACCACCATATTAATCCCTGGTTGTCTTCAATTTTGAATCATCCTAGACATTCAGAGCAAGAGTCATTTCGTGCCTGGAGGTCTCGAATCAAGAATTTCCTCCAAGCTGTGGAGAAAATACCCCTTCCCAGATGGCAGTAAAGCTGTAGGTCTGGCTGTCCTAGGGAAGGAAAAGTCTATCCTTCCAATTTGAAGGACAGAGGGGAGGAGAAGAGAGAAAGCAATTGAGTAAAAAGGAAGACAGGAGGGTTCTTCTCAACCCCATCCTGGGATCCTCCCCAAGGAGGGGCAGCGTATTTGTTTTCTATGCCACATAAGAGGTTATCACCGACTCAGTGGCTCAACACAACCCAAGTTTATTTTTGCTCAGCTTCCACAGGTCAGGAGACTCGGTGTCTTATTTGAGACCTCAGTTCAGAGATTCATGAGGCAGAACACGGTATTGGCTGGCTATTTTTCTATCTGGAGGATCAATGAGGGAAAAGTTTACTTTCAAGCATATTCCTGACTTCCTTTCCCCTGTTATCCTTCTGACGGTGCCCAGGGATGACTTGACTCCTGGAGGTCGCCTTTAGCTCCTCGCCATGTGGCCTCCTGCACCTGCTGCTTCATGCTTCTGGGTTCCCTAACTTATGGGCCCTGATCTCCAGACAGGGATTTAAAGGACTTATGTGACTGGGCCTGGATAATCTCCCTCTTGAGGTCAACTGATTCAGAACTTTAATCACATCTGCAAAATCCCTCTGCAGCAGCACCTAGATTCCTGTGTGGTTGAATACTGTGAGCAGGTGCACACCAGGGGCAAGGGTGCTGGGCGGCCCTTGCAGTTCTGCCCAGTACAGGCAGCCCCACAACACAGGAGGAAGCCGGAGACACCTCACTAGTGCTCAGTGAGGGCATCCTGGGGAAGGTGCAAGCTCGTAACAGGACAGGGGCAGTGAGCGGCATTGAGTAGGGGAGGATAGTCCAATGGGCTTCCCTGTCATGTGTCAGAGGACTCAGAAGTGTCAAGTGGCAAAGGTCCTGAGGGCAGAGTTAAGGGGATGGGGTAGGTGCAGCCTGAGATCACAGCCCCTAAGCCAAAGCTATAGACTCTAGCAGTGGGCCCCACAGTGGGAGCCCAGGTAGCCTGGAAAGCTGGCCAGAACTGCCACCCTCCAGAGAGGCAGGAAGGGTTCAGAGTACTCCACGGGGAAGCAAAGACCTGGGGTTCACTTCCCTGCTGAGGGTCAGGGGCCCACAGCTTTCCCCCATCACACCAAGAGCCTTTTTGGAGAAGAAATGAGGAGGAGGATGGGATCAGAAAGCCGGAGCAAGAGACATGAGTTCAGCCTCAGGTTTGGTTTGCTGGGACAGAAGGGGGTTCTCAGGCCTCGGACTCGGATTGTAAAACTGGTGAAGTTCTGGCAAAATGAGAATTTTGGCACCTTAGACTGCAAACACGGGTTCAGTGATTACATCAAGCTAAGGTTTAAGCTACGTTGTGCCAAGTTGCATTCTGTGCTCCCTGCCCTCCTCGGGAAGATCACGTCAGCACACAGAATAATCAGCTGGCTTTCTCTGCACTCTCGAGCTGCAGCGCTTATACATTTGCAATCCAGTGTCATCATCACTGTCTGTGACTTTGGCCTGTGTTTCCTTGCTCCATCCTCACACCAGCACTGTGACATAAACAGAAAGGGACACAGGCAACTTGTGAATGACAGGGCTAAAGAACTGCCCTGGGCAGGTGACAGGGAGCCAGTGCCGGGCTGGCGTCGGAGCCAGAGCACTGGTTCTTAGTTTTCAGCATATGGGGAATCTTCAGATCTCCGAACTTGATACCTACACATACCTTTTTTCAGTGCTTTGCTTAATTTCATTGATAAATTAAATCCTGAATATTCATCAATGTCACTTACTATTCCTCAAGTGTTCATTGGCTGTGTTCACAGCCCCAGGCGGGCATGGTCACGGTCATGGCTGAGCAGCAGCCGTGGGTCCTCACCTGCCTTCCCTGCTTGGAGGACAATAGGAAAGCCAGAACAAAGAGCAGGTCGGCCCGAGCCCATCTCTGTGTGATGCTTCCCCCTTGTGGCCAACCTGCCACTTCGGACAGGAAGTAAAGAATTGGCTGAAGGTCTACCCTGCTTAGGGATATCCACCTGCTCAGGTGAGACGCCTGGGCCTGGGTCTGGGTGGGCTCTCCCAGGCCCATGCTCAGAGAACTCACTTGAAGAATTCTGCTTCTTTCATTCTCCACTCTCTTGCAAACAAGGCAGGCAGAGAACAGTTTTGTCCACAAGAAATCTGGGTGTCCAGAGATGAGAGCCCCACAAAATGGAGTCTCTGATTTCCAAATTCCAGTCAGGAAATTTATCACTGTTCATGAGCTGATGCTTAAGGCACATTGGTATTTGGATGTCAGATGTCCGTCGCATCCTGAGAGTGTCAGGAGGTGGTGAGCAGTGCCTGGTGTCAGCGCATGGCCATGTCAGCGCATCTTTGTCACAGCCTCCCTCCAGCTCTCCTTGGGGTCCTTATGCCTTCATTATGTACATAAGTAAAATGAATAAAAAACGTTTTTAGAGAAACTATTTTTATTCTTTTGGCTTTTCTTAAAGAAAGCTTAAGATCGGCCTCCTGGCACCTCTCCTCCTCCCACCATCTCTACGCCCCTCCGGTTCAGTGTCCTGGGGTCATTGCAGGCCACAAGCTCACAGCCCACCACCTCACCTCACCTGAATGGGACCCACTTCAAGAGCCTCAGGGACGCCGAACAAGGGCACACATGGCTGAGCACTTAGCCTCCTCCTCTGCACAGGCTCCCACAGGAGCAGAACCAACCTTTGACAGCAGAGAGAGTCCAAGGTAGAAAAATGGGCAGAAAAATGGTGGCAGGTAAGGCAGAGGAATTAGTGGAAGACAAGATTCTGGGTTATTTGTCTGGAATTGGAAGCTCCAAGGAGGCAGTAATGGCTTATAAAGTGTTTCAACCGAACCCGTTTCACATCTGGTTTATGTGGCACCTTGGTGCAGTGTGAGACGTGGGTGGGGATGGAGAGGAGGATTAGTGTGGAAATGGCAAAGACCTTCCCATTTACTTCCTTGACAGAAAACTCACTTTCCGTTCTTCTCCTTGTCATTTCCATGTCCCATTTACATCCTTCGTGATCCCCCCGCTTTCTGATTGCAGCCCTGATTATGTCTCTAGTGACTATGAAGGTAATTATTTTACTAAGCCTTTCTTTATACCTGAACCAGAAATAAGTCAATAAATGTTTCTGAGTTAATGAATGAATAATGAAGGAGTCCACCGAATGAATAATGTTCAGCACTGGGCCAGCACGGGGGATATCTCAGAAAGTGACAGACAGAGGGGCCTGGCTTCAGGGAACTTACAACTTAGCAAGTAAGCAGAAGGCTGATGAACACTTCAAAGCACAAGGACCGTGAACTGTGAGAGTCTATGCGACATGGCACGGTTTGGGGGTATGTGGATTTGATAGCTAAAAAAAATGCATGGTGATTTGCCAAACAAAGAGGTAGGGACAGAGAGGAGCTCATTCCAGGCAGAGAGAACAGCACATGCCAAGGCCTGAGACAGGAAAGAACTGAGCTCATTAGCAAAAGAGAAAGAAAATGCTTGTGGCTGAGCCAAGTGGAGGGGACAGTGACTCAGGTCAGACAGGCAGAGGCCAGATCACAGAGGGCCTTCCATCCTCACGGGCTGGGCTTTTCCCTAAAAGTTGTAAGAAGCCACTGATTGGTAGGAAGCCATGAAGGGACATAATCAGGTTTGTATTTTTAAAAATAATCATTTCTCTGGATGCTGTGTGGAAAATGGATCGGAGAGAGGGAAGAGTAAACAAGGGGAGACAGTCAAGGGGCTGAGGTGGGCGTCCAGGTGGGAGGTGATGCGGCCGATCCAGGTGTTGGCCATGGAGACAGGTGCTGGGGAAGGGCCGGGAGGGACTTAGGCAGCAGAGCTTGGACAGTGTGAAGCTAGGGCATGGACACGAGCGGAGGGCAGTCTCTGCTCATGTGGGGACTTCTTGAATTTGAGAGCCCTGCAAGGAGAGACACCGTCAGTAAGCGGTGATGTGAGCCCCAGAGAGGACAGCACTGGAAATAAAGAACCGGGAGATGGTGAATGAAGCCAGGTGTGTCCAGGTGGGGGGCGTGAGGGACCACACCTAGCAGCAAAGAGACACTCAGCTGGCCCAGGGCTCTGCAGCCACTCGGCGTGGGCAACGCCTCTACGTTGTGCTCTGTAGCTTCTTCATTCTCGTGGGGCTTCCAAGAATTGGGTTCTGGTAGACGGGAGCTCTGGGGTTGCCTACGGCATCCCCATGTCCCCTTCCGCCTTAACAATTGACTCCCATATTGTCCAAGGTCTCAGTGTACCCAGCTAGAAAACTACATTTCCCAGCATCCTTTACAAGTAGGAATGGCGAATGGAATGTAAATAAAATTTATTATGTGAGACCTCTAAAAAGCCCTCCTAAGGGGACTTATTTAGCAAGGAAGGATAAGTCCTTTTGTTCATCTGCCTTCTTTAGTTCCCCCCAGGAGCTGGAGCCTGATGGCTGGGGCCTCAGTGGCCATCATGGACTATGAGGTTACCTTGCAGATAGAATTGGGTGACCAGATTTTAACATTTGTATGGGGGGGGGGCGGGGCGGGGACGGGGCAGGGCGGGGCCTGACAACAAGACAAACTTTGATAAGCAGTTCTCATAATCACTTCTCAACAATTATTTGTTATTATTACAGTTTAACATTATAAAATTAACAAAAATAATATAAAACTCATATTCTTGCGAAATAGCCACATGGCAGCCGAAGACTGTATATTCCCTTCCTGTTCTCCTGCCCTTCATGCATTCTTTCCAAACATGGGGACTTTTTAAAAATGCCACAGGACACGGGACAAATTGTTAAAAAGCAGGACTATCCCGCCAAAAGCGGGATGTCTGGTCACCCTAGGATAGAAGCTACACACTTGGGGTGAGGGAATGAACAGGAAGATAGTTTCTGGGCCTCTAATGACGGTAAAGTTTACCATACTACCTTGGGTGGTATCCACTATTCTATGATGTAACATTAAAAAATAAACCTTTACATTTATTATCCACCAAATTTGGGTTCTGTGATGCCATCAAACCTAATCTAACTCATAGATCATTCATATGATATCAAACAGGACAGTGAATTCAAGAAACAGACTATCCAGGAAGGCGCAGAGAAGAATGAAGCAGGCTCGTTGCTTGGAGAAACACAAGGCTCTTCTTTCTCTCACTAGGGAAAAGCCCACGTTTCATTTAATGTCTTGAACTGGCATTACAACCACCGAAGTAGATCATCTCAAATGCCTCCCTGTGGGAGTCTATTAGCAATTAACACAGGGGATGTCAGTTCCGTGTGCTGAAAAGAGATATAATAATAGCGCTCAGGGTGATTAAGAGCTAACAACTATAACAGGATTATTACAAAGTTTATTTCAGATAATTTAGGAAGTGTAGGCATCTCAGCTGCTTGGGATACATGCCCATTCTGTGCAAAGTTTGCTTGCAAAAATTGCAGAAAATAATTTTTAAAATATATGTAGAGAGATATGATATCTTATCTATCTATAGCGTGTTATTCTCAGTTCTCAGAATTAGTCCACTAATTCTTCTAGAGTTCTGGCTTCAGAGTAAGAGAAGGCTTCTCCGGGGTAGGGCCAGGTCGGTGTGGAGGCAGCAGCAGTTTTTGCAATTTATTCCCTGAAAGAGGCATCCTTTGGCAATTGACACAGAGATGCTGACGCACTCACAGGTCCCCTGATGGATACGCTGACCCTCCTTGTTCCTCTAGACTGTATTCAAGAAGTTGAGCAATGGAAAAGCAAAGTATGGGTCTCTCCACACAGCAGAGAAGACCAATGAGCACTTTGAAGCATTAGTATAAAGAGATTTATTGCAACCTATGTAACTTATGACCTAGCCCTATCTACTGAATAAGTATAATCCCAGAGGGAGAAAACATTTTACTTCCTATCAAGACTAAGGAAATGAGGACGCAGCCAAAGAGGAAATTGTAAAGATGTTTCTTGGTGCTTCTGTTGCTCTCTAGCAGCCCCTTGTGGTACTTGAAACAATCTGCAGCCCAGATGCCTCTTCCCGCCTCACTCTTAGCTGCGAGAAGTTTGAACTCTTAAGAAACCAATACCTTGAATGTGTTAGAATCTCTGTCCTAGGCAGAAGAATCTTAAACAAACGTTTCAAGAAAAACTTCACAGTAGCCAAAATGAAGCTAGCAATGCTTCCATTTCCTTTAAGAACATCAACTGGGTTAAGATCTCTCTGTCTCTCTTAATAATATCCTGCTACATATTGGCCTTATGACTGTGCTGAGGTAATTGGATGGATTCAACATCGCAGTTTTGTAGGACAGAGCACTAAGAGGTAGGCAAGGGTCAAATTATGAAGAATGCTTTATGGTCTGCTGAGAACTTTGAAAGAGAGAGGAAGACATGGAGGATGTAAGCAAGGAGGTTACACAGCGGAATCTTTCATTGACAAAAGATTGTCCTAGAAACAGGGCCGAGGTTGGTTGAGTTGGTGGAGAATGATGGATTAGAAGCTGAGAAGTCAAAAGTCTGACCCAAAGCAAGAGTGTAGATAGAAAGAGAGATGAAGGCTCGGCGCCTGTGGCTCAATCGGCTAAGGCGCCAGCCACATACACCTAAGGTGGCGGGTTCGAATCCCTAGCCTGGGCCTGCCAAACAACAATGATGGCTGCAACCAAAAAAATGGCCGGGCATTGTAGCGGGCGTCTGTGGTCCCAGCTACTTGGGAGGCGGAGGCAGGAGACTCGCTTGAGCCCAGGAGTTGGAGGTTGCTATGAGCTGTGATTCCATGGCACTCTACCCAGGGGGATAGCTTGAGGCTCCGTCTCAAAAAAAAAAAAAAAAAGGAAAGAAAGAAAGATGTATTTGGGACCAGAAGTGAAAGGCTTAGCAAGCAGTCAGGTTTCTAACTAAAGCAACTCAGTGCTGGCGGTATCAATAACTGATGATGCAAACCTGGGAGGTCTGGAGGAGGGTAGGGGTGGGGAGATGAGAAGAGAAGAACTGATGCATTTAGGTGGTTTCAAGGAAAGAGTTTTGCCCCTGGAGTCAGACTCCTGTTCTGTGCCTTCTTCTTCTGTTTCTTTAGATTCTATGTTTGTCTATTTGGCCTCCATTAATCACAGGGAATAAATTAATGATCAAAGTCATTGACATCCCTTCTGCAATGCAGTTTTCACAGGTACACAAAAAGCATATACAAGTCCTCCCGCCAATCCCAATTCCATACCACCAACCTTTCCTCTATTTGACTCCCACACACCAACTCATGCCCTAAATCACCCAGGGGCAGGGACCAGACCACTAGGGATGGTCCCTGTGCCCAGCGCTGGCTGGAATTACCTAGACTAGCCAGTCTTGCACTGTTTGCCCTGCCCCATTTTGCTTTCCCTATAGAAACCCCTAAAGGCTGAGGTCTAGCCTTTCGCCTTCCCTTTTCTACCTTCTGACTGACTCTGGGGCTTCCCCATGTGACCCCATGTGACATGGTGTGCACCCGCCCTGCCTCTTAGGAAATGTAAGTAATAAAAATTTTCTTGGCTCGGCGCCTATGGCTCAAGTGGCTAAGGCACCAGCCGCATACACCTAAGGTGGCAGGTTCGAATCCAACCCAGGCCCGCCAAACAACAATGACAGCTGCAACCAAAAAGTAGCCGGGCGTTGTGGCAGGCGCCTGTGGTCCCAGCTACTTAGGAGGTGGAGGCAGGAGACTCGCTTGAGCCCAGGAGTTGGAGGTTGCTGTGAGCTGTGATGCCATGGCACTCTACCCAGGGGGACAGCTTGAGACTCTGTCTCCAAAAAAAAAAAAAAAGAAATTTCTTTCAGTGGCACTAACTTCTCTGTGTCCTCACTTGATTCCCTTTAAAAGTTAAGATCTGGGTACAAATCACACTTTTTCCTACGTAATTCTAGATGTGTCCTTACCTTCTTGGATTTTCATCTACTCAACTAAAATATAAGAACAATAATAAGAATGATGTCACATGATTATCATGAGGCTTATTTAAAATATGTGCTACTAGTCTTTGCACATTATAAGCATGTTCAGTATATCATTAGTGCTCCAGAATGGGATCCTCTAGTGCCTTCTCCCAGAAAAATCAGCTTCTTAACCACATTCAGGGAGCAACGTTCCTGTCCAAGTTCAGGGTATTTTATCATAGCCCAGGCAAATTCACTGTGGTCTGATCAAGGCAACAGGTACAAAGCTATGAGGATCTGGATTGGTTGGTCTTACCTAATGTGATATAGTCAAAAATCTGCATTTTAAAAAGAAAAATTATTAAAAAGGACTTCCCTGGTATATTTTTTAAAAAAGGTTGGATTTATGATCATCCTGCATTCCACATTGTCTATAACATCAGCACATGGTACCCCATAAATGCATTAATGTACACAGTTATGATTTTAAAAAAAAATTGTTAAGAGAAAAAAATAAATAATACAGAGGAAGAAAAGAACTTTTTAGTAGTCCAACAAACAAACAAACCAGAATTTTATTATTAAGCCTTTGTTTAAACCTTATTGTTAGTTTCTAAAAACCTTCCACAAGATTTTTAATTACTGTTGTTCTAAACACAATGATTTGAGAACAAAAATGGAATAAATGATGTTTTAGAAAAGAAAGGAAGGAAATCCATGGGTCGGGGGAAGAAACAGAAGGAAAATGGCTTCTCCAGCAGCAAAATGGCATTATTATTATTCCAAAACATAACAGTTTCCACAGAGGGTCCCCCCCCACCACCCAGTTTCAAGATGCTAACAAGGAAAGACTTATCCAAAACCCTCAGAGAGCATCAGAATCAAGATGGGTGCCTCTGTTCAAAGAACACAGCATGAGGAATTGCTACATCTCCTGGAGCATTTAATGCTGAGGATAAAGAGCATAAGAACTTAGTTCAGATAAGAACAGATCACAGGAGGACCACAACCAGGGTGGGGTAAGTGACGGGCCTGGGCGCAACGTGGGAGGCTCTCCTGACTCTGTGAGTGCCCTGGGTCCCCAGCCTGTACTCCAGCTACAGGGTGAAGAATTTCCATGCTAGCCGTTAGCACAGAGGGGCTCTGTCAAGTGGCTCACGCTCAGCTGCAGCATAATCTAAATGAAGGCATTGTGTGCCGCCCTCGGCACTGAAGCCTCTATGGGTAGGCTGGGTCCTTTGCCAAGAGTCCCCATCAAAACCCAACCAGAGTCCTGAATTTGAAGAGGAACTGGAACTAAACAATGTTTGCTTATTCAGACTAGAAGTGGAACAAATTTTCAATCCGAGTAAGGTAAAAGTCAGTATTTCTGAGAATTTCACTAGTTCTGCAAATACACATGTCTTAGGAAAACAGCCACCACCCAAGACCACCCATGTACTTAATTCCCAGAGTGCTCAGGATCAAAACTTTCACTGCATCTATTTCTTCTTCCTTTAGTTGACCTCACTCCAGTCTTGAACAGGGTGCCAATGAACCTCTGGGCTTTGTTTCAAACATAGAATAGAATTCTTCCCATAGTCTGGTGGCAAATGAGTGCGTTTCATGGAATGGTGGACTTTTCTGGCTTCAAGGGTAGGTCTGTTGAACGGGGAGGAGCACTTTGCAGCTGTGTTCCTCCTACAAACTTCGCAGGCTTTCACTGTCATGGAGGTTGTGGTTGTCCTTCTGCGGCTGGAGAAGAGTACATCTGTCATGTGGGAGGACCTTGGGGTCAACCGCTGGTTTGCCCTCAGGAGCTGCCAGACGTGAGTGCTGCTTCCTCGACAGGTCTGCTGCCCTGAAGCTTGCTCTGTAACTGCTCCTCTGTCCACTGTCATGCATGCAGTCCTGCAATAAATATTTACAGGACCAGGCTTGTCCTGGGCACCAGGAACAAGTCCTCCTTCTGCCAATTCTTGTTCTCCCTGGCATGTAACCGACACTTGGCTGTTTGGCTTG
This sequence comes from Galagoides demidoff, assembly GCA_963574575.1. Taxonomy (NCBI): domain Eukaryota; kingdom Metazoa; phylum Chordata; class Mammalia; order Primates; family Galagidae; genus Galagoides; species Galagoides demidoff. The sequence goes on from CAUYQV010180039.1 coordinate 23,803, forward strand.
CCCTGGATTCCACGTTTCCAAGATTCCTTGGTGAGGATCCTTCAGTGTTCACGTAGAAACTACTGCATCAAAATAAGGAGGGGAAAGCTTAAAACGTGCAGATTTGCAGAATGCAAACCCAGTCATCATATAGCTTGCATTCCAGCAGAGGAGATGGAAAATAACCAAGGGGACGTCAATAAATTGAGTTAGATGACAAGTGAGGGGCGAGGGGAAGTCGAGCAGGGGACAGGATAGGAGGTACTGGGGGGGGTGTGCGGATGGGGCGCTGGCTGGTGCCCATGGCAATACTGAATAGGTCAGTCTCTGGGAAAAGGTGAAATTGAGCAGATAACTTGAGGAAGTAAGGAAATTATCCAAACATAACATGGGAAAGAGCATTCCAGGCAAAGGGAAGAGTCAGTTCAAAGGCTGTAACGTGGGTATGTTCTTGTTGCCTTCTAGAAACAGTAATGAGGTCAGAGGGGGTAATGGAAGAAGCAAAGAGGAGAGCAGAGGAGGGCGTTGAGAGGTGACAGAGGCCAGATAGTGAAGGGCCTGGACGGCTCACGTAAAGATTTTGGTCTTACTCTGAGTAAAATGGAGAGCCACTGCAGGGCGCTGAGCGGAAGAGTGGCCACGGCTTCACTCTACTTTCTACATGAAAATAGTCTGTCGAGGCCAGAGGGAGCAGAGCAGGTGGCCTTTTTAGGGGGCTGCTGCAGCCACACAGGAGGAAGTGGCCCAGGGTGGTAGCAGCACAGATAGTGAGAAGCAGTCAGATTCTGAATATTAAGGTGGAACCGGGGGCTTGATGGATCAGATGCAGAATATGCAGACTGTGAGAAAGAGAATTGCCAAGGACTGCAAGAGTTGAGGTCTAAGCAACTGGGAGATTTGACTGTGCCACCAGCTAAGATGCCGAAGACGTAGCAAGCTCAAGGGGAGGAAGAGTGAAGTTTTGAAGTTAAGAGGTCGGTTAAGAGGTCACCATTTGCTAGCCA
>CAUYQV010180041.1:0-11513 GCA_963574575.1 Galagoides demidoff
GCTATTAATGAGAATCACTCCTGTTCTTGGCAGGGCTTGGGGAACATAATGTTCCAACTTCTGATGAGGAAAACTGAAGTTCAAATCATGCAAATAATTATCTTAGAAGAAACAAGGCTGGGAGGGAGAGGGGAGAGGGGAATGGGTGGAGGGAAGAGGATTGGAGGGATCACTTCTGAGGTTTATCGTACAAGGGTACAAGTGAATCTTTCTAAGAGTAGAATGTGAACGTTTTAAAATAATAACTAAGAAAATGACATGAAGGCTATGTTAACCAGTTTGATGGAAGTGTTTCGGGTTGTGTGTGAAAACCCCACACTGTACCCCAGAAGTGCATTAATGTACATAGTTACCATTCAATTAAAAAAAAAGTTCTAGTAAGTTTTAATTGTCAATTGATCACTAAACTTAAATTTAAAATTTTTTATTCTGAGTTTCTGTTCATAAAAGTTATCCATTTTCAGTTTCAAATGAAATAAAATCTCACCTTGCCGTGAAAAAAAAGAAAAAGAAAAAGAAACAAGGCCTTTTAATTTAGGATGTTTCTAACTCTGTAATTTATTTCTGTGTTAAGAGATAGTTTGCAGACATTTTAAGAACGCCATTCTTCAAAATCTCGCCTCCAATCTCCAGACGTTTTTCTGTCACTGTGAGCAGTGTCTAGACACCTAAATTAAGTGCTGCACCCAAGACCTCTCTCTGCTGTAGACGGTGTGTGCACAAGGCCACAAACAAGCAAACATGCAACGTTTTCAGCATGTACCAAATAGGAGATCTTTATTTGTATACAAAACACTGGCGTTGCTAAGCGGTGCTGAACGAATCCTGAGCAGCAGGTCTGTATTACTCCTGTCTAGTCCCCCTCAGAAACAGCTTCAGCACTGCAGGAAGCACGTGTCTAGTCTCAACTAGAAGGTCACACTTACTAAAAATACATAATAGCCTATTATCATTTTTTAGATCCTTCTTTAGAAGTCTACAAAGGCAGGGTGAAATCCTAACTAAGCAATATCATAAAAAAAAGTAAATGAACCAACTAAAATAATTATCATGGGTTAGTTTCAACCTAACTCTAGGTCCTTTTATGGATAGGAAACTGAAGTTTTCCTAAGAAGGAAAGTAAAGTAAAAGGAGACAAAGGAAACCCATGGGCAGCCCCAGATTCAGGGAAGAACTATTCTGCTGCCTTCCGGCACCTTCTAGAAGAACAGCATGACCTAAAAGTGGGCTATGACAGGAAAGGAAGAGGAGAGAGAAAATTCTCCATGAGCCATGAGCCACCAGACAAGGGGAGAGAGAAAGTTCTCCATGAGCAATGAGCCATCAGCCCCAGTTGTTGGGAGGCGCAGGAAAGGGTAAGCCGCAGGCCACAGTCAAAGGTACAACCAAATTGCAAGGAAACACAGGGTGAGCCAGAGGGAAGCATCAGCCTGGCCAGGGAAGAGTCACAGCCCCTCAAGCCTCTCAGGGGCTGAGGTTACAGGAACCTCAAAGATGTTTTCAAAGATGCATCAGTGCCGGATCCTTCCAGATCCATCTCCAGCAGAGAAGACCAGGAGGCCTACAATGTAAACAGAAGGGATAGGGGTAGCTGATGGCACAGAGTGACCCTGTTACCTTGCAACCACTGGGAGGTGAAATAAAAATTGGTCCTGCTCAGAGTTAGGAAGTGGCACTGGCAACAGTTAGAGGCGCACAGAAGTCATGGCAAGGCACGTGGAGGCGAGAAGAGCCTAGGACTCTGCTACCTCCCTGAGCAGAGGCTAAGTCCTGGGCTAGGTGGGTGGAGCCAGGAGGGAAGGGGTGAGGCTGGAGGGCTACGTGGCATAGCAGAGGACCCGTGGGAGGCCAAGAATAGGAACCAGTACTGTCTGGACACTGAGAAAGGGAATCCTGCTCACGAGGGCAGGAGCCAGGATCTGGACATCCCCGACAGCGTGACCCAGGGGCTTGCTCTGCACAGGATTCTGTCCCACCACCCCTAGGTCTGGGCAGACATGGGGGCTGTCAACCAGACCACCTTGGTCTTATTCAGCCTGCACCTCAGCTGTGCTCAGCTCCTGGCTGTCCTTAGCCCAGTGGTGACGTGAGTCCTTATGCCGTTGCTATTATCTTAGCACATGTGGGCGCTGACAAGCACCTGTGCCCACGCCTTGCTTATCAGTGCTGTCAGGAATGCTTCCCTCCACAGCATGCAGAGCTTTTTGCACCCACAAGCTGAGAGTTACTTTAAGCCCTCCGTAGCTCCCAATACTGATCTCTCTATAGACCCATTATAGATTCGAGAATTTTGTTTCTGTCCATCACGTTTGCATAACACCAGTCAGTTGAAGATTTTTCCTCTGCTAGCTTTCCTTATGTTACAGAAATGAAACAATTGTGTGAGTGAAATTATTTTCCTATTACATCTGTGGTGTGTTTCTGCTTAGGGCTCTGGATTTTTTATACTCCTTATGAAACTGCCCATTGGTCTCCTCCTGGACCATGATGTGTTTTATTCATGATATAACTTATATCATTATGATGCAGCAGTCTGTTTTCAAGTCTTATGTTCAGTAGACAATAACCCTCTTGAAGATGGCAATTGTTCCTCATTCTTCCCTGTGTAGGGACATTGCCAACACTCCCCAAAAGATCAATCAATAAAAATTTTGCTGAATTAAAATATACTAGTTTGATGATGGCAGTCGTCCAGAATGACCCATAGCATTTTCACTTCCTTTTTATAGAATAAATGCAGCTCAGAGAAATAAAGACACTTGCCCAACATCCCTTTTAAAGTGGTGGTATCTGAATGTGAACCTTATTCTGGATGGTGGCAAAACTGCCTTCGTGGCCCCTTTGCAGCTGGCTCCCCAGAAGAAAAAAAGTAAGCAAGAAAGCTGAACACTGGACACTTTTAAATTCCACAGGTGGAAACCAGAGTGTGCTGGTTCCCAGCAGGCTACTGGTCTGCAGCATGCACAAGCTGGTGAGTCCACATCTTCTTCTGTCCCCTATGTTCTTCTCCCAGGGTGGTCCTCTTGGTGGTCCCTGCACCTCAGGTCAGCTCCCTCCCTCAGACACAGGGAGTCACCCTCTGCCCCACTGACTGAGGGCCCAGCACCTTCTGGAGGCCACACTTCCCTGTGTGGCTGTCATGGCTTCTGAGAGAGGAAGACAGCTGTTCCCATGATTGTTTCAGCCTCAACAAAACTCTAGCTTCTTATTAAGAAAATTGAAGGAAGTCCCCAGGGCATTAGAACTTGCCTGCAGACAACCTAGCCTTCCTCTGTGCCTGCCCCCACCACGGGTCTCTCCTCTTCACAGCTTTTCTGAGACATCACCTCAGCTGGCCCAGCCCACAGGTGACTTTGTCTTTGTGAGGTCACACGCAGCATAGTTTTTTTGGCCTGGCTGAGGCACTGCTTGGCTCTGGAGGAACTGGAAATTCACAGACATGCTTATGATGTCATCAAAGGGTGCACCCCGAGGTGGAACAATGACACAGTTGGAATCCTCGCCCGGTGCCCCCCAGTGTCCATTGGGTGCTAATGAAGTGGACACACAGTGGCAGACACAGACTGGCTTCCAGAAGAGCTTCCCACACAGCTCTCACTCTCCTGGGGCCAGTGCTTTCAAAAAGGCCCAGAATTAGCTTCATGTTTTAAGGTGTGAGTACTCAATGGATGCTACAAAGTAAATAATGAAATGCTATGTTTTCTTCCTTTTGACCTCAAAAGATGATTTAACTGAGCTTAAATCAGCCACAAAAAGGAAACGTGATGCCCAGCAGGAGCACAGTGTCAGGGCCAGCACCAGGCCTCATCCAGAACAGATACATTGCAAGATGCAACACATTACAACAGCAGCACAGCCTCACCTCCCCCAACCAGAGTTTCAAACCAATTGCTTTTAACTGGCATAAATGAAAAAGAAGGGGCTGCCTCAGTGGAGGGGGTGGCAAAGACACTGCCCCTCCCCCCAGCCCCTGCTGCTGGCTGACCTCCCAGGAAGCCTGCTCACGACCTGGCAGGGTCCCATGCACTGCTTCCTGCTCCCTGGGAGTCTGCTCCCTGCAGAGTTGCCTGCCACATGCACCACCAAGCAGGGAGGAGATGCCCTTTCTGGGATGACAGTTGTGATGTCTCTTTCACTCCAGGATGCTGAGTGAGCCCACTGAGGTTCTTTAGTCGTATCTAATTGCAACAGGGTATGTGGCATTAAGAAGACCAGCCTCCTTAGTCTTCAGTCAGTGAGTTATTCAGAGGCCAAGCTAGCCCCTGCAGAACTGCTGCCCTGACTCCCTTCTTGTGCCCCACGACCTTCCCTGGGGAGGCATAGACACCGTGCCAGGCTGGCTGCACGCCTCTCTCCTGCACACTTAAGCCCAGCTCTCCGCCTTGGCCATAGTGAGCTTTCTTTCGCCAACCCCCGCACTGACCTCCCAAATGCCGAGGCTGGCCCACCAGCGCTGACTCCGCAAGGCCCCCAGTGCAGACCTGAGAGCTCCAGTTTTATGGGGAAGGAACCCCACAGTTAGAGAGACCACACCCAAACCCATCCTTCACTGCACTGCTCAATGATTCCATCTCAGCTTCAGGTCCAGGTGACAGCCAAGACAACTACCCAGGAGAAGTCCCTGGCTCCTTCTGGAGCCCTGCATAGCCTGGGCCAGCTTGGCAGGCTCTCCCGGCACCCCTCAGATCCTGCCAGAGCCACAGTGGGCATTCTTCCCCTGGTGTCATGACTCAGCCAGCAAAGTGACACTTCCCATCTCTGTCCCCACCTTCCTTCATCCACAACACTCCTGGTCAGCCACTAGACAGAAGGTCTGTGGAGGAACTACCAGAGGTGCTTCTGATCCTCACCCACCACCCACAAGAGGGAAAGCCATGAAGGGTCCCCATGGAGGGGGACGCAATAACAAGGATGACCCTCTCCCTGGGAGACTCAGTGGGCCCAACTGGTGAAGTTCACATTAACTGTGTGCATGTTCTCACATGGCTGCTAAGTGCTGGCATGCATTCTGGTTCTGCCAGAGGGAATGAACTATGTAATCCCAGCACTCTGAAAGGCTGAGGTGGGAGGATTGCTTAAGACTAGGAGTTCAAGACCAGCCTGAGCAACATGGCAAGGCCCCATCTCTAAAAAAGAAAAACATTTGTAATTAGCCAGGCTTAATTCCAGGAGCCAGCTGCTTAGGAGGCTGAGGCAGGAGAATCACTCGCGCCCAGGAGTTGGCATTTGCTGTCAGCTATGATGATGCCACATCACTCTAGCCTGAGCAAAAGGCAAAACTCTACCTCAAAAAAGAAAAAAAGAATAAAGTAAAATAGAAAGGAAGGAACAGAAGAAACACTGAGTTCTGAGAGCAAAGTAGGAAGCACACAGGCACGCCTTTGGGCCCTGGAGCCATCCTCCCACAGAGCCCTTCAAGGGCACCTAGGATGGCCATCCTGCCCAGGCTGGCAGCAGGGCCCATCAAGAGCAGGACACCAAAGCCACCCTCTGCTCTCAACTAAGCACCTTCTAGGGCACCCAGGTGGAGAAGCATGAATTTTCTGGCCATTAAACCTGAAGGCTGACTTCATATGAAACATGTTTACATTTTTTAAAAGTTTAATTTATGCTTTATAAAATAATATCCTCAATTTAAAAAGTAACACAGCCTCCTTATAGAAAATTTGGGAAATATGAAGAAGCATATAAAGAACAGACACAAAACCGTGTGAGGAAGGTGGCTTCTTTCTGTCCTTTGAAGGTGCCTGGTGTGCACAGATTTCCACCTCCTGTCAGCAGCCCCCTCCATCCTGCATCAGAGAGCAGTGATCTGCACCAATGCTGTGTCCCTCCGACCCTGCACGCCCTCCCTGCCCACACCCCTCCTCCCATCCCATCCCTGCCTACATGCCCCTACCCCCACACACCCTACCTGTCCACATACCCCACACACACATACCTGCCTGCATACCATCCCCCCCACACACACACACACCTGCATGCACATTCCCTGCCTCCACCACCCCTCCACACATACACCCTCCCTGGCCAACATCCCTCCCCACGAACCCTCCCTGCCCGCACCCCCCCCCACACACACACCCTCCCTGCCCTCACCCCCCATACACACCCTCCCTACCTGCACCCCACCCACACACACACACACATCTCTCTCTGCCCACACCCCCCCACACACACACCCCCACCCTGCCTGCAACCCCACACACACACCTCTCTGGCTCAGACCCCTCCCACCCACCCTCCCTGTCCTTACCCCCCCCCGCCCCCACACACACACCCTCCCTGCCCGTCCTCCACCCAGGCTCCTGTCATCCAGAAGCCACTCTATCTGGGCTGGCTGCAGGGCTGATTTCACAATTTTCTGTCTCCTGAAAACATATCTTTATACCTGTCTGTTTTCTTCTGAGGCGTATAACTGTATTAAGCTCATGGCTTAATTCCTCCCATCTTCAAATACTTTCCTTGCTTAGGATGTGGGGAACAAGGCCCAGCTTCTGCTATTTATGGTGCCAATAAATTTCCAGGATTGGAAAACTTCAGTGTGGTGTCAAATCTCACAGTACCACCAAAGCTCACTGCAACCTTCAATACCTGGGCTCAAGTGATCCTTCTGCCTCAGCCTCCCTGGCAGCTAGGACTACAGGTGCCTACCACAACACCTGGCTAATTTTTTTTTTTTTTTAGAGGCAGGGTCTCACTATGTTGCCCAGGCTGGTCTTGAATTCCTGGCCTCAAGTTGTCCTGAGCCTCTCAAAGTGCTGCGATTATAGGCATGAGCCACTCTTTAGCATAAATGATCACATGGTTCTCACTGACTTTTTTTCACATAATAGTATGTGGTAAATTTCTTTTTTTTTTAATTTCTTTCTATAATTTTCTCTCACTCTCTCTATTTTTTTAATTTATTTATTTTTGTTGCTGTTGTTATTGAGACAGAGTTTCACTCTGTCACTCTGTCACCCTGAGTAGAGTGCTGTGGTGTCAAATCTCACAGCAACCTCAAACTCTTAGGCTCAGCTGCCTCAGCCTGCCAAGTAGCTGGGACTACAGGCTCCCACCATGATACCTTCCAAGGTTTTTTTCTATTTTTAGTAGAGATGGGGTATCACTAATGTTCAGGCTTCAAACTCCTGAGCTCAAGGTGTCCACCCATCTTGCCTTCCAGAAAGCTGGGGTTACAGGCGTGAGCCACTGCGAACAGCCTCTTTCTCTAATTTCTTTAACTAAGTCCCTATTGTTGGCACAGGTCCAAGTTTTCCGTATTAAAATCAGCAACTTCAAGTGAGGCATTTTTCACTGTTGCAGTGAGCATCTTTAAGTATTTATCCCTGTGCGTTAGTACCCCTATACTCCTAGTGGGAATGCCTTGTTGGGGGTCAGACTGAATCTGGAGGCATGGGACAGCTTCAGCAACTTGCCTTCAGTCTCCCCTCATGACAGAGGGCAGTGCCCACAGAGGGGGCAGGCACTGATTTGCCTAGTCCCCATGTTCAGGTGTTACCAGACTCCAAAGGATCAACCCAGGCCAACGTCCCATAAACTCCATAAGAAACAAGGACAAAATGCGGCTGAGACACCAAGAGAGACTTCCACTTTGCAAACTACTATCAACAGGTACTATCAGTGTGACTTTCACGAGATTGCTCTCCCTACACGCTGCAGCTGACATGCGGGATCTCCTTCAAGTCAGCTTTCCTCCTGCTCATCACAATCTGAAGCAGTTTGTAACGCTCCTGTGAATCACACTGGACAGAGTATTTTAATTCCAGCCGGCAGCTGTTGAAGCAGACTAATAACTAACAACTGTAGAACCTGCACTGAGGTCTCTAATGTGGCTGTAAATACATCTAGCACGAGCGTATCACAGCAGAAACAACCCTAGCTCTCAGCCAGTCCTGAACATCTTTCAGAAACTCTGCCAGTCACAAGGACCGTTGATAGGGATGGAGGCAGTACAGGAATGCCCATTTCTCCCAGAGAAAAATATGAGTCCTGGCACTTTCTCTTTTTTGCCCTTAAACAACTGCAGACATCTGCAAACATCAGTGCCCTTATTGGCATTGAACCCTTCAGTTTATTTTATGTCCACTTAATTTCAGACAAATATACTTTGTCTTAGAGACCAAAAATGAATTATGAAGATCTCAATTTCTTAAAAAAAAAAAAAAAAGTCAAGATCTCGATTTCTTGGCCCATACCACTTATCAGTTTTTTGTTTAATTTGTATTTTTTTTGACATTAACATTTTTATTTTTTATTAAATCATAGCTGTGTACATTAATGCAATCATGGGGTACAATGTGCTGGTTTTATATACAATTTGAAATGTTTTCATCAAACTGGTTAACATAGCCTTCAGTTTAATTTGTATTTTTATCAAAGATAAGTAGATAAAATAAATTTGAGGGCGGCACCTATGGCTCAAAGGAGTAGGGCGCCAGCTCCATATGCCAGAGGTGGTGGGTTCAAACCCAGCCCTGGCCAAAAAACTGCAAAAAAAAATAAATAAATTTGGTACAAAAACAATAAACAAACAACCCTGTTTCTTCCAATGTGGCTGGCAGCTGGCCGTGTAATTTTGGAATATATATGTTACTCGTGTCCTTGAGCCAGAAGCAGCCTGTGGACGTCTACCATGGTGTCTGCACCAGGCCCAGGGTGTCTGGACCCCAAGGCCTGCCCAGCAGGCTGACAGTGGTGCTCAAGGCCAGGTGGCCACGGCCAGCCAGGGCACAGCACCTGTCCCTTCCTCCCACTGTGGCACTGTTGTACTTCCTTCCCATGCACTGGGAGTTTCCTTTTTGAAATAAAAATTATAATCAGATAATGAATTCTTTGCCCATTGAATGTACTTAATCCAGGATGCAACTAAGAAAATATGCAAACATTAATCCCATGTCAGTCCCATAAATTCCTGGTGTAACTTTTTTTCCCCACCAAGACTCATTTGTCATGATACCTGTTTCATTTGTTTTTCCCATCTGAGCAAAGAAGAAAGCTCAAATACAGCCAGTGGTGAGCATTGAACAGGTGCAGGGGGTAGTACAGACTATCTTTTTTTTTTATCTGAAAACTTTATTGTTGGGGATTCATTGAGGGTACAAGATGTGTCACACACTGTAACCCACCCCCTCCCTCCTTTCCTTTCTCTGCTTTTCTTTTTTCCCCCACCCCCTCCCTCCTTCTCTCTTTCTCTGCTCTCCCCTTTCCCCACCCCCACCCTGTCATCGTCACTGTTGTCAACTCAAGATTGAGTACATAGGATTCTTTTCCATTCTTGTGATGCTTTACTAAGAATAATCTGTTCCACTTCCATCCAGGTTAATAAAAATGAAATAAAGTCTCCATTTTTTTAATGGCTGAATAGTCTTCCATGGTATACATATACCACAGCTTGTTAATCCATTCCTGGGTTGGTGGACATTTAGGGTGTTTCCACATTTTGGCGATTGTAAATTGAGCTGTGATAAATAGTCTAGTATGAGTGTCCTTATGAAAAAAGCAATTTTTTCCTTCAGGATAGATGCCCAGTAATGGAACTGCGGATGAAATGAGGAGGTCTAGCTTGAGTTCTTTCAGGGTTCTCCATACTTCCTTCCAAAAAGGTTGTATTAGTTTACAGTCCCACCAGCAATGTAAAAGTGTTCCTTTCTCTCCACATCCACGCCAGCATGTGCAGTTTTGAGATTTTGTGATATAGGCCATACTTGCTGGGGTTAGATGGTATCTCAGGGTGGTTTTAATTTGCATTTCTCTAATAATTAAGGATAATGAGCATTTTTTCATGTTTGCTAGCCACTCGTCTCTCTTCTTGAGAGAAGGTTCTGTTCATCTCTCTTCCCCATTCATATACAGGATTATTGGCTTTTTTCATGTGGATTAATTCAAGTTCTCTATAGATCCTAGTTATTAAGCTTTTGTCTGATTCAAACTATGCAAATATCCTTTCCCAATGTGTAGGTTGTCCATTTCCTTTGGCTGTTGTCTCCTTAGCTGTACAGAAGCTTTTCAATTTAATTAAGTCCCATTTGTTTATATTGGTTGTTAAGGCAATTGCCATGGCAGTCTTCTTCATGAAGTCCTTCCCCAGGCCAATACCTTCCAGTGTTTTGCCTATGCTTTCCTTGAGGATTTTTATCGTTTCATGCCTTAAATTTAAGTCCTTTATCCATTTTGAATCAATTTTTGTGAGTAGAGAAAGGTGCAGGTCCAGTTTCAGTTTTTTGCATGTGGATAACCAGTTCTCCCAGCACCATTTATTGAATGGGGATTCTTTCCCCTAGTGTATATTCTTGTTTGGTTTATCAAATATTCAGTGGTTGTAAGTTTCATTTCCTGGTTTTCCATTCAATGCAAAATGTCTATGTCTCTATTTTTGTACCAGTACCATGTTATCTAGACCACTATGGCTTTGTAGTACAGCCTAAAATCTGGTATGCTGATGCCGCCACCTTTATTTTTATTACTAAGAATTGTCCTAGCTATGAGAGATTTTTTCTGGTTCTATACAAAATGCAGAATCATTTTTTCCAAATCTTGAAAGTACGATGTTGGTATCTCAATAGGGATGATGTTGAATAGGTAGATTGCTCTGGGAAGTATAGACATTTTAACAATGTTGATTCTGCCCAGCCATGAGCATGGTATGTTCTTCCATTTGTTAATATCCCCTGCTATGTCCTTTCTTAGGATCTCATAATTTTCTCTATAGAGGTCCTTCACCTCTTTTGTTAGGTATATTCCTAGGTATTTCATTTTCTTTAAAACTATGGTGAAGGGAGTTGTGTCCATAATTAGCCTCTCATATTGGCTGTTACTGGTGTATACAAAGGTGACTGACATGTGGATATTGGTTTTGTATCCTGAGACATTACTGTATTTTTTGATGACAGGATTCTTGTGGTTGAATCTTTGGGCTTCTCTAAGTATAAGATCATATCATCAGCAAAGAGGGAGAGTTCAACCTGCTCCCATTTGGATGCCCTTTATTTCCTTGTCTTGCCTAATTGTATTGGTTAGAATTTCCAGTGCTATGTTGAATAGTAATGGTGACAGAGGACAACCTTGTCTGGTTCCAGTTGTAAGAGGAAAAGCTTTCATTTTTACTCCATTCAGTAAAACATTAGCTGTGGGTTTGTCATAGACAGCTTCGATCACTTTCAGAAATGTACCACATATACTCTTCAGTGTTCTAATTAGAAAAGGATGCTGGATTTTATAGAATGCTTTTTCTGCATCTATTGAAAAGATCATATGGTCTTTGTTTTTGCTTCTGTTAATCCAGTGGAAAACGTTTATGGACTTGCATATGTTAAACCAACCTTGCATCTGGGAATGAAACCTACTTGATCATGTATGACTTTTTTGATAAGAAGCTGTAATCTATTGGCTAGCATTTTGCTGAGAATTTTTGCATCTATATTCATTACTGAAATTGGTCTGCAATTCTCCTTTTTAGTTGGATCTTTTCCTGGTTTTGGTATCAGGGTGATGTTTGCTTCATAGAATGT
>CAUYQV010180045.1:0-14553 GCA_963574575.1 Galagoides demidoff
GGGACCACAGGCGCCTGCCACAACGCCCGGCCATTTTTTGGTTGCAGCCATCATTGTTGTTTGGCGGGCCCGGGCTGGGGATTCGAACCCGCCACCTTAGGTGTACGTGGCTGGCGCCTTAGCCAATTGAGCCACAGGCGCCGAGCCCAAAATTATTTTTGTTGATAATAATGTTATACATCATAGTGGAATCATAAATAATTAACAATAGTTACATTTAATTGTGTTAATAATGAATAGTAAAAGTAGTATCCATGGTGACAATATCATAGTTATTATTGGCTCTGCGCCTATAGCTCAGCGGCTAGGGCACCAGAGCTGGCGGGTTCAAATCCAGCCCAGGCCTGCCAAACAACAATGAGAACTACATCTAAAAAATAGCCAGGCGTTGTGGCGGGCGCCTGTAGTCCCAGCTACTTGGGAGGCTGAGGCAAGAGAATCACTTAAGCCCAAGAGTTTGAGGTTGCTGTGAGCTGTGACCACATGGCACTCTACCCAGGGCAGCAGCTTGAGACTCTGTCTCAAAAAAAAAATAGTTCTTATTATTATCATCATTACTGTGGTTCTCATCCCAGCTCTGCCTTCTAGCCAGCTGTGCAACCTTGGACAAGGTAGCTCACATCTCTATGCCTTTATTATCTCCTTTGCAGAGTGAGCCTGGGGAGTGTCAATATAAATAAGCAATTTAAATAAGACTATCTATGAAAAAGGCCAAGCTTTTAGCAAGTGGTGAGTGCTAGAAATGGTGGGTTCTTCTGTGAGTCAGTCCCCTCGCCTTTTGCAGATGCCTCTGCCCCAGGTCCCTGTGTGACATATCTACATGCATGAATACAGGCATGTGGATGCTTGTGGGCAGCTACTTAGGGTGTCCTTGTCCACGCAGGTGGGCCCCAGCTCTCTGAGGAGTCAGCAGAAGGGGCAGGCATTTCTTTGCACCTGCAGCTGCCACCCCTTCTGCTGGGGCTGCAGTTGCTACCCTGGCCCAGTGCCCAGGAGCCCTGAGGGGAGGCTGAGGGCAGCTAGGGACAGCTCCATGTGCCCCACCCTCCCCCCACAGTCAGCTGCCAGGCCAGCCCCTCTCCCTCCAGTTGAGCTTGGGCAGGAAATCACAGATGGTCAGAGTTGGTAAAGGGTGAACAAGGGAGCACTTGGGCACATTGGATGTCTTTTTCAGATGGGGGGAGTAAGGCCCCAAGAGGGGTGAGGCATTGCCCAGAGTACCTGGGAAGGGATCTTCCTCTGCTTCCTTCTGTCTCATCTTTATGTCCTTCTTACTGTTCCAGGGCAACTTAGAGGGGTAGTAGGACAGACAAAGGAGGGAGCCGGGTATCTCAGGGTAGCAAGTGGCAAGGGAGAATGTAGGTTTCCAAGGAAGACATGCTCTAGAATCCCAAAGCTGAGCTGACTTCTAGATCCTTCAGGGGACATGTCCTAAAATTCCCAAGGCCTAAGCTCTAGAATTTCTTCACCTGACGTTCTGATCACCCAGGTGATTCTAGAATTCTCCTAGGTGGGATCCAAAATAGCCTGGTCCAGTAGAAATAGAATTCAAACTACATTGGTAATTTTTTTTTCTGGTATCTACACTTAAATGTATTAACATACTGGGGAAATTAATTTTAGCAACATATTTTATTTAACCCAAGGCTTCCAAAATGTTGTCAATGCAATATTTTAATATGCATTATAATATGAAAGTAATTGAGATATTATATATATATATTTTTTTTTTTTTTGGAATAAGTCTTTTGAAATCTAGTGTACGTTGTACACTTACATCCCAATTTGGACAGGCCACATGTCAAGCACTGGTGGCTGCTTGGACAGCACAATGCTAGGACATCTAAATTTTAGAGAATTTGAAAGCAGGTCTCTAATCTCCCAAGTTGGATTCTTGAGAATGTGAGGGAAGATTCCAGAACTCCCAAACTACTTGCTTGAAAAATCCAAGAAGTAAGTTCTAGAAGGACTTTGGGATTCTAGAATGTACCAAGATGGAGTTTCTCCCCCTCTGACTGTGGATACTGCCAGATCATTCTCTAGGGTGGGGGCATCCTGGGTACTACAGAGTGCTGAGCAGTGTCCCTGGCCTCCACGCACTCCGTATCAGGAGCACCCCCCAGTTGTGACAACTACAGATGTCCCCAGACATCACCCACTGTCCCCTGGGGGCAGAATCACTCTTGGTTGAGAACTGTACTAAGGGAAGCCAAAGAATTCTTTGAAGTTAGTTATTTTAACCATCTAAGAAATAGTTCTAGGATACTCCAGACTGGTTCCTTAATATGGAATTCATCAAGTGTATTTTTGACCATGGAGGAGCAGAAGCCAGAATTTCTTGAGTTGGATATCTGAGTGTTCAGAAGCAAGTTCCAGACTTTTTTCCCATTAGGTTTTTGCTTACTGAAGGAATTCCCTGAATTGAGTTCTAGAGCATACTGGATGGGTTTTAACACTCTTCAAGGTGAGGTTTTACAACATTTGGGAGCAGATCTCCAATCTCCTAATTTGGGGGTCTTGAGAATATGAGATTCTAAAACCTATTCTAAATTAGCCAATCAATTTTTGGTTTCATCAATATCCAAGAAATTCCTTTTATTTTTTTTTTTGAGACAGAGTCTTACTTTCTTGCCCCCAGTAGAGAGCTGTGATATCATAGCTCACAGCAGCCTCAAACTCCTGGGTTGAAGTGATCCTCTGGCCTCAGCCTCCTGAGTAGTTGGGACTAAATATCCAAGAAATTCTTAAGCATGTTCTTGGCCATTGACAACAGGTTCTAGATTGGCGGGGGGGGGGGGGAATAGTGTGATGGTTTTATATACAATTTGAAATGCTTTCATCATTTTTTTTTTTTTAGACAGGGACAGAACACTCTATTGCCCAGGCTGGAGTGCAGTGGCATCCTCATAGCTCACTGCAGCCTCCAACTCCTGGGCTCAAGTGATCCTCTTGCCTCAGCCTCTTGAATAGCTGAGAGTATAGGCATGTGGCACCAGGCTGGGTTAGTTTTTCTTTCTTTCTTTTTTTTTTTTTTTGTAGATAGAGTCTTGCTATGTTGTCCAGGCTGGTTTCAAACTCCTGGCCTCAAGTGATCCTCCTGCCTCAGCCTCCTGAATAGCTGGTACTATAGGTACTATAGGTGCCTGCCATCCCGCTTGGTTCCTTTTTCTACTTTTAGTAGAGACTGGGATCTCTCTTGCTCAGACTGGTCTTGAACTCCTCAAGTGATCCTCCCACCTCAGGCTCCCAGAGTGCTGGGATTACAAGCATGAGCCACTGTGCCCAGCCCAGGTTCTAGAATTTTCGACATTGAGTTTTTACATGCCCAAGTGCAGGTTCTAGAGTTTTCTGAGCTGGGTTCTAGAATATTCAGGGGCAGGGTCTAGAATTCTCTGGCTCAGATCCAGAAAGCTCTGATCAGTGTTGAGTAAGCTTGTCTTCAGGCACCAGTTGACTGAGCAGGAGAATATTCTAGAAAAGATGCAGAAGAAGGGTGATAGGAGGAGAAAGGGGAGAGGTTTTGGTTTCTTTAAAGTTTTTCCATACTGGTTGGGGCTGGACTGGGGACTCTGATGTGGCATGAGGTCTTTAGGCCCAAGGAGAGCAATTTGTGGGAATCCAGTGCTGTGAGAACCCGGAACCAGGTGGGGCCAGGAGTATGGAGACTCTGTTTAAACCCTGGTTAATGTCCGTTGTTTATTGGATGCGGGGCCATGGGAGCCCAGCACACATGTGTTTCCAGGAGGCTGTTATGGGGCCACCACAACCACATCTAGATCCCAGCAGGTCTGCCTCTTCCCAGTTTTGTGATCTCAGGCTCAGGAGGACACCAGGGCCACTCCCTGTCCATAGCTGGTAGTACTTCAGGTGAAGGTGGCAATTGTGTTTTTCAATTATCAGTTGTGTTACCTAGTGGGAGGTGTGCATGTTTGGTGTATTGGCGTGCATTTACGGGAGAACTACAGGTGTACTAAGGGTTTGCTAAGGGCCTGGCTCAAAGCCCTCAGTAAACGTTAGGACTTATTCTCACCACCTGCATTTAACAGATGGGGAAAATGAGACCCAGAGAGGAAAAGTCACTGGCCTAAGCTCTCTAGGCTAAGGGGCAGAGTCAGGATTCAAACCTGGGTCTGGGAGACCCCAGGACCCACAACAGGCCTAGAGAGGGGTCTGTATGTGAGGGACTGCTCCAGAATGTCACAGGATCCTGCCTTTGGGCTTTCGTGCTGGTGAATGGGCAGCAGGTTCAACTGGATCAAGGAACATGTTTTGGGGCTGCAATCCTGGCTGGGGGCGTGGGCAGGCCTCAAACTAGGGAGGTGGGATATGCAGCCAAGGCCAGGTGTCTGTCTGTCTCTGTCTCTGGGGTTCTCTTTCTCTCTCTCAGCCCATCTCTGTTCCCACCATACCCCCCCCCACCAGTCTCTCCTAGCCTTGCCAGTCTCCACCCTGCCCCCCAGCCCACCCTGTGGGCTGCCCGGAGGTGGCAGCAGGCAGCTGAATGGGCCTCTTGTTCCTGGCCACACCCGCCCCTTGGGGTCACCCTGGGACATGCCCAGGCAGCAGGATGCCTTAAAGGGCCAGTGCCCAGAGCAAAGGGGAGGAGAGGGGGCTGCCTCCACTCCCAAATTCCAAAGATGTATGGGTTGGGAGGTCTAAACCCTACCACCCCACGTGGTCAAAGGGAGGGACTTGGGGCTGGGGGAGAGCTGCCTAGAGGAGATGTGATAGGGCTTGGGTTCCTCCTTGAATAAATCTTTTCTCCCTCAGCCTCAGTTTCCTGTCTATTTTAGGGGAAACACTGCCCACCTATCCCCATGGGTCCTTGTGCAGACCAAATATTACCCTTCCCCAGGCCAGGCTTTGGTACACAGTCAGCGCTCTTCTTGTGCCCACTGCGCAATGATGGAGCACCTGCTGTTTCCGTGTGGCATTCACCTGATGTGTGGACTAGGGCAATTATGCCTCACTTCTCTTGTGCCTCAGTTTTCCTCATATGCAGAACAAGGCAATAGCTGACACTTCTTTAAAGAGAGCTCTGCAAAGATTGAGTTAGAATTAATAGAATTCAGAGGGTATCAGGGCAGGGCCCAGTGCCCAGTGTTTCCTTCATGATTGCATTTACTGAGCTTCGGCTGCATACCAGACCTTGCTGAGAAAGCCCGTTTACAGAGAGGGGAGCTGAGAGGTTTACCACACCCCAAATCTCACTCCAGCATCATCCCCTTCTCCCTCTTTTCAGGGCTGTGTAACTTCAGGCTGCTGACTTGCCCTCTCTGGGCTTCAGCTTCACCTTCAGAATTTCACCTTCAGAGCAACGGGAACAGCCCTATCCATTCAGACTAGAAATCACCTTCTCTTGCCTGGGTTGGGGTGGCCACTGTCTCTGGGGATTTGGGGTACCTCAGGCAGGAGTTGATCCAGAGGGCCTTGAACCCAAATCTGAGTTGTATCTGGTGGCCGCTCTGGATGCCCTCAGTGCTCTTGTGCCCCAAGCCAGCCCCACAGACAGCCCAGGACAGGTTGCCGCCGGATGGACAAGCCTGTTCCCTTGCTTCCTTATGTAACCAGTTTATGCAAGGGCAGCTGGCCCGCTTACATAAGGGGAGGCCGGGCCAGCGCCCAGCTGGGGAGGGGGAGGCTCTTAAAGGGGCCGGTGTCCCCCACAGCTCCCCTCCACAGGCCCTGGTGTGAACTCATTTGGGAGCCTTATAAATTCTAGTAACTCTATGCCCACTAATGCCGTCACTGCCATCATTATGATTATTGTTTTGATGTTAATTCTCATCACCGTATTCTTTCCCAGGTGCAGGAGGTCAGCCGAGCAGGGCACAATGCCCCTCTGCGTGAGGCCAGAGGTTTGGGCTATGATGCTGGTTCTGTATGTGACATTCAGTTGGTCCCTTCTCGCTCTGAGCCTCAGTTTCCCCATCTGGGCAATGGGGGATGTCAGTGAAAGAAAGCAGAGAGGTATCATGAGGTCCTACCCCAAAAATCTGGTCACTGTGTGACCTCAGGCAAGTGGCATCCCCTCTTTAGGCCTCAGTTTCCCAATCTGTAAAATAGTGCCTGCCAGCACTCAGCCCAGTAGTATTACTTTATAGTCATTACACGTTTACGAAGTGCCTACTGTGTGCCAGACACTGTTGCAGGCCCTGGGGACACCACAGTGAATAAGACAGACAAATTCAGCCCTGCTGGAGCTCACAGTCCAATGTGGGTGATGGACAGAGCCCAAGAAGTAAGTGTCAGTGATAAGACTATCTAGAAACATTAAGAAAGGGAAAGAGAGGCATGGGGCTGTTTTAGGGAGATCCAGGAATGTCTGAGGATTCAACATTTGAGCTGAGACCTAAAGGGTGAGGAGGAGCCAGTTATGTGAAGAACTGGGGAAGGTTTTTGAGGCAGCAGGCATAGCCTGTTCAAAGGCCCTGGGGCAGTACCGTGCCTGGTGTGTTTGAGGCACAGTGAAAAGGCCTGTGTGGCTGGAGCAGAGTGAGGAGGGGGAGAGAGGGAACAGATGAAGCAGGTCATGCAGGGCCTTGTGATCATGCCAGGAGGACTTGGTTCCCCCACCCTTCACAAGAGGCAGGAGCCATGGAGGGCTGTGGGCAGAGGAGGGATGGCCCTGATTCATCTGCTCATAGGTGCCCTCTGGCTGCTGAAAGGCCAGCAGACTGTAGTGGGGCAAGGGTGGGAGCTGGGGACCAAGACAGAGAGAAAACTGCATAGGTGCAAGCAGGCAATAATGGGGCCAAGGCGGAGAAAGAGGAGGGGCAATTCCAGGTTGATTCTAGAGTGTGAGAAGTCAATGTCTGGTCACCTGGGTTATAGACACCCTGTTTGAGGCTGCCACCTACCCTCTCTACCCCATGCCTCCTCCCTGCAGTGGTACTTGCCTGGGCACATGCAGGGAGGGAGCAGTGAGACAGGGCAGGCCACCCCAGGCACACCCAGGAATCTACAACTGTTCAGAGGTTCAGTGAGCAGCCAGCACACAGTAGGTGCTGATTGTATGATAACAGCAGTGAGGCAGGAGGCTCAGGAGGGAGGAGTCCCCAGTGTGAGAGGTATATAGATGGAACACCTGGACACTTGCTGAGATAGGCCATGGGCAAATGACTGCTCCTCCCAGCTGAGCCTCAATTTTATTACTGCAAAACAAAATTGCAGATACGGAATCTCTGTAGTATGTGAGTGAATTCCAGCACAGAAAAATGTCTGGACCTATGGTACACTATCCCAGACCCATCTGACAGCTGAGGAAACTGAGGCCCAAGGAGAACTGTGGGGGAACTGGCCTGGAGTCACATGCCAACCAGAGGCAAAGAAGGCCATGAGTGGTCACCCTATGTGGCTGTGACTCCCCTGGGACAGGGCTGGTGTGGGTAATCAGTGCCACCTTCAATCCTTGCTGCACACCCGATGTTCACCTGCTGGGCCCAGACACATTGATTGAGGTAGCAGGCTGCTGTGGGTAAGCCTCTACATGAATCCAAATCCTGGCTGTGTGCCCTCAGACCAATTACCTACCCTCTCCGGGCCTCATCTGCCTTCCATAAATCTGTATTTAGCTCCTGGGATTGAATAGCCCCTGGCACATAGTAAGAATTCAACATGGAAGACAGAATGATGGTGATTACCTTCGCATCCTATGCTCCCTTCACACAAATCCCTTATGTACCTAACAAACTCCTACTCATACACCAAAGGCCCCTGCTCTAATATTTCCTCCTCTAGGGAGCCCTCCTGGCCCCAAGCACAGATTCCTGTTACCTCCTTAAGCTCCTTCTGCCATAGGTTCCTCCCTCTGATATCCAGGACTTGGAATAGTTGGGGAAGCTTCTCAGTGGTGACAGGGCTTTGGCCAACCCTCAAAGGACTAAGGAGCCTGAGGTGGGCAATGCTTGAGCACTGTTCCCTGAGCCTATTGTCAAAAATCCCTCAGGTTACCCTTGTGAAGCTTCCGGAACTATCCAGCCTCCCTGCCTCGCCTATTCTGGCCCTTCCAATGTGGATGCCCCACCTGCTTGCATTTGTTTCCTTCCTCCCTCCTTGCCTTCTTTCCTTCCCTCCTTCCTTCTTTCTTCTCCTCAATGTACAGTCTCTATTGTTGTTTCTCTTGTATCTCTCACCTTCATCCCTCTCTCTCTCCTTTCTCTCTTTCTACAAATATGTATCGAGTACCTGCTGTGTACCAGGCCCTATTCTAGGTGCAGGGGGCCTGGTACACAACAGTGATTAAGAGAGACAAAACCGGCTCAGCGCCTGTGGCTCAATAGGCTAAGGCGCCAGCCACATATACCCAAGGTGGAGGGTTCGAATCCCCAGCCTGGGCCTGCCAAACAACAACGATGGCTGCAACCAAAAAATGGCCGGGCGTTGTGGCGGGCGCCTGTGATCGCAGCTACTTGGGAGGTGGAGGCAGGAGACTCGCTTGAGCCCAGGAGTTGGAGGTTGCTATGAGCTGTGATGCCATGGCACTCTACCCAGGGAGATAACTTGAGGCTCCGTCTCAAAAAAAAAAAAAAAAAAGAGAGAGAGAGACAAAAACTCTGCCCTTGAGGAGGTGGCTTTTCGCTGGGGGAGATAAGCAAATAAAATACATACACAATCACTAACTTTCTCTGAAGGAAATAAAATAGAGGGCCATGGTTGAGAGTGGCGACAAACTCCTTGAAGTAAGTCTGTTCGGGGGAGGTCTCGTGAGACAGGGATAGTTGAGCTGAGATCTGGGAAGATCTGGAAGAGAGAGAGAAGTTAGCTGTCTAGGCAGAAGGAACAGCCCATACAAAGGCCCTGGAGCAGGGGTCCTCCAACTTTTTAAACAGGGGGTCAGTTCACTGTCCCTCAGACTGTTGGAGGGCCGGACTGTGGGCCCTGGGACAAGTCGGCTGCTAAGCAGGACAGGCAGCGGCAAAAACACCCAGCGGGCCGGATAAATGTCCTCGGCGGGCCTCATGTGGCCCACGGGGCTGTAGTTTGAGGACGCCTGCCCTGAAGTGTTGGAAGCACAGCAAAGAGGTCCATGTGACTGGAGCAGAGTGAGGAGTGGGAGAGAGGGAGGAAGGAGGACAGGAGCAGATGCATCAGGTCACGCAGGGCCTCTGGTCCTGGTACTCCATTCTGAATACCCCCCAATTTTATAAATATTCTTCAGATTTCTTTGACAGGCATTTATTTTGTACTTCCTATATACTAGGCTTTATCAAGATAACCCCAAGTATTCATGCAATAAGCATGTATTGGGTACCTACTGTGTACCAAGCTCTGGTGGAATAAACACACTTATGTATATTTGTCTGCAAACATTTATCAAATGCCAGCAGTGTACAAGCAAATATTGAGTACTGACTGTGTGCAAGGCTCTAGGGCAGCAGTTCTCAACCTGTGGGTCACGACCCACAGGAACTGTATTAAAAGGTCATCGATACATTAGGAAGGTTGAAAACCACTGCTCTAGGGAGAGGGGCCACAGGAAAGCATGGAAAGGAGAAAATATCCCCCCCACCCCTCTCTTCAGGCTTGTTCCCTCCCATTTCCAACCTCTTCCCACATTAGAGGCAGCATGTTAAACCTGTGGGTCACTAGGCTCAAATCCCCTTGTCCACTGGCTGATCGTGAGACCTAAGCAAGCCCTTTCTCCTCTCTGATCCTCTGATCCAGAGTTTCAACCTCTGTAAAATGAAAAACTCATCAGAAATGTTTGCAACTCAACATCTACTTTCTTTAGCAAGGGAAACTAAGGCATAGTAGGGGCCAAGAAGTTGTACCTCCTCCCTCTCCTCCCAATCAAGAGTAGGACAGACTATTGTGCATTTTACAAGGGTACATGTTAAATTTATTAAGTGTAGAATATAAATGTCTTAACATAATAACTAAGAAAATGTGGTGAAGGCTAGGTTAACCAGTTTGATGAAAAAAATTTCAAATTGTATATAAAACCAGCGCATTGTACCCCATAATTGCATTAATGTACACAGCTATGATTTAATTAAAAAAAAAAAAAAGACTAGGACAGAGACCCATTCTCCAGACTCCACTGCAAAGCCCAGGGCCTCCCCTTTCTCAGCCCCAGAGAGGACAGGGATTTCCTGAAGCCACATAGCACAACAGGAGCCTGCCCCACATCCGGATCCCCCTGGATGGTGGCAAGCCCTCCCCTTAGCGCTTGGGCTCCCCTGTCTCCCTCCTGCCTCCCTTGGCCAGACTGCCAGCCTTTGCTCCTCCCTACTCTCCCTAGCCTGCCAAGTTGGTGACGCGGCCCAAGAAACATCAGACGGAAGGGGAAGCAGGGAGGGCCCCCGTCTTGCCTGGCTGCCCCCACCCTGTGCCCAGCACTGGCAAAGGGTGTCCTCCAGCGCTTCCGCCTGGCTCTGCCCACCATGTGGCCACAGATGGCTTCCGGGCTTGCCCGTTCCTCTACATGTGGGCGCGTGTGTGCTGGGGCTGTGGGCACATGTGGCTCCAGAGCTCCCCCAGCCCCTGCCCTGCAGCCTCTGAGCTGGGCCTGCCAGGGGAGGAGGTGGAGGCGGGAGGCCTTGGCTTGGCTGCTGGAGAAGCCAAGAATTTGCTCCAAATGTAAACAGCAAGTTATTTTAAGTCTGCCCCCCCAGCCTGGGTGGTGTTGACACATTTGACATTGGAGAGGACCCGGTGGGGGGGGAAGCTTGTGCATGTGGGTATTTTTAACCTCGTTCTTCACATCCTCGGAGCTGCCCGGGGCTCCGTGGGTGCCGAGTGGCGATGACAGTGGGTGCTCCAGCTGGCCGTGCCCTCTTGTTGGTACACGTATGTTTAACCCCTTGGCGGCCACAGGGCAGCCCGAGCAGGGGGAGGCAGTGTCCCTCTAGGCAGAGGCCCACTTGATACCCCTGGCCTGCGTCTCCCCATTCATCCCATCCCAGAGGGAAGGGCCCGGCACCTGAGGTCCCCCATGCCAGCCCAGCCCGCTCCTCCTGGGTGCACAAAATGGCCGCCAAGGCCAGGAGAAGCATCTGGAACAGGGGCAGGGAGAGGCGAGAAAATGGCCGCCGAAGCGATGATGTCATGGGGCTGCGTGGCCTCCAAAGGCATCCTGGGGTGGGACGCCCTGGTCTGCAGGCCTCCGAGTGGGCCCTGAGGCCTATCAGAGCCTCCACACCTATGTTCCAGGCTGAATACCCTGAAACAACCACCTGAAATTCCCCTTGGGGGTCCCTGGGTGCCGAAGAGGGCGTTGAGTCCAGCCCAAGACTCCTGTTGGAGTGGCCCAGTCCTGGCACTGGGGACAGTCGGAGGGATGGTGTTGGCCACCAGCCTGACTGACCCTCGGGCCTGAGGTGTCCACGAGTGCCTGGTAGGGCCCGTAGCCAGACCATGGAACAGACAAGGGCGAGAGCCTTGCTGGGTGGAAAGAAAAAAAGAAACTTTTCTTTGAAAGTGATTCCGAAGCAGGTTGGCTCCGACCCAGGCGGCCGCGGCAGGGGAGAGGGAGAATGGAAAGTCTGGCCCAGACTCGGGGAACTAGGAAGGACACAGCTGGGGAGGCTGGGAGCAGAGGCCGGTGGCCAAGAGGTCACCCTTTCCATGCCACTGCCTCTCAGGTCCCACACATCCAATCCAGATGTCCTGGTGCTGTGCCCAGGGGGCCAATGAATACCATGAACATGCATTTGAGGTCTTGTTTTTTGTCCTTTGATTTGTCCAGACAACCCCAGGAGAAGAATTGGGTAAGAGTTTTGGACTACTAGGGCATAGAGGCTCAGAGAGGTAAAGTGATTTTTCTGAGGTTACACAGCATTGGCAAGGCTGACTGCTGGTTCTCTCTTTTGGGGGTATTGGGACGTATAGGCTATAGCCCAGGAAAGAAAAAGGTATTCTTCAGAGAGGATCAGGATTTGTTGTACTAGGGTTCCTGAAAGCTCAGGGTCATTTTGGTTCTAGTCTTCCTGCCACACTACCAGGGAAAATCTATCTCCTGTCTAGCGTGCAGCCTTCATGCTGTGGCTTAATTCCTGGTCCTCTGCAGTATGACTGGAAGGAAACTCAGGGATGTGAACTTCATGGAACTGAGATGTGTCTGTTTTGTTGATGTGTCCCCAGTGCCTAGGACAGGGCCTGGTACATATTAGGTACTAAACACATATATGTTGGGTCGGCACCTGTAGGTCAGTGGTTAGCTGGCCATATGCCCCGAGGCTGATAGTTTGAACCTGGTCCGGGGCCTGCTAAACAAAACAAACAAAAAAAGACATATATGTTGAATGAAAGAATCATAGTTTCTCCTTCTGCTTCAGTTTGCACAGACACAAGTACTGGCTGGGAGTGGAGGTGCAGGGAATGCACAGCAGGTTGACATAGCTAGATATACGCAGGAGCTCTGCTTATGCTTCTTAGGAGGGATTTGAAGAGGTGAAGTCCCAAACTTCCCTCACTTTAAGACCACATGCTGCCTGGAAGCTATGAGCAGATAACAATGCATTTGAACGGAGGCCTGGATAAAGCCAGGGAGTGAACCAGGCAGGCATCTGCAGGGAGAGTCCAGGTGGAGGGCACAGCCTATGCAAAGGCCCTAGGGCAGGACTGTGCCTGGCATGTTGGCGACACAGCAAGGAGATCTGTGTGGCTGGAGCAGAATGAGGAGGGGGAGAGAGGAAGGAGGGGAGAGCAGGGAAGGATGGGGCAGGCTGGGCAGGCCTGGTGGGCCTTGGAGAAGACTTTGCACTTTTATATACAGGGTGTCCATAAAGTTCATGTGCAATTTAACATAGACAACTATTTTTTAAATACACTCAAACTTTATGGACACCCTGTATTTATAAACCCAGATTCAATGCACTGTGGTGAAGATTGGGACCCAGGTTTGGACAAAGGGCCAAAGGAGGTGTTACAGAGAAAGAAGTGTCAGAGCTTGGTTGGGAAGAATGTTGAAGTTTTCCCAAGAGAGGCAGGGGCAGAGGAAATGGCAAGGGCAGGAGTGTGGAGGACCCAGGCTGGGCTCACGTGTATGGCACTGGCTTCTAGAACAAAGAAAGTTGAACCTTAGCTGGCTAATGTTTAAAAATGGCCGATGACACCCAGTAGCTGGGAACTCCAGGGCCTGGCTTTGGTTCTGTCTTTAGCTGGCTGGTGTTGGGAGGCGGACGTGGCGGCTGGCAGAGCCAGCTACATTTGGAAGGCAGCTATGGTTGGAAAATAAACCAGGCGAGCTCACTGTGGTAGCCGATGCTGGCATCCAGCGATTCGATAGGTCCAGCCCATGTACTGCTGGGGCCCAAGTGGAAATTCTAGGCTCTTCCATAGCCTGCCAGGTTTTAAATAAGTGCAATTATGGTTTCGGCAGGTCCTAACCTTTCTATGTCCGAAAGATAAATATGACCGCTCTGTCCGCTCCCAGGCCACCACCCTGACCAGAGTGTTGTAGTCCTTTAGGCCCATTCCCCCCCTCCTCACAGGCCTCCTGACATCTATGAGTCCAACAGTCACTCAGCAACCAGAGAATTACAGAAAAAAAAATTTAATTGTAGTAAGATGCACATAACATAAAATTGACCATTTTAACCATTTTAAGTGCATAGCTCAGCAGCATCAAGCACACTCACATTGCTGTGCAGTTTTCACCACCCTCTATCTGTAGAACTTTCTCATCTTCCCAAATTGAAATTCCATCCCCATGAAACACTAACTCCCCATTCCTCCCCAGCCTCCAGCACCCACCTTTCTACTTTCTGTCTCTGTGAATGTGACATCACAAGGGACTTCTTATCAGTGGAATCACACAGGATTTGTCTTTTTGTGACTGCCTTCTCTCACTGAGCACAGTGTCCTCAAGGTTCCTCCACACTATAACCTGTGCAGAGTCTCCTTCCTTTTCATGGCTGAGTGATATTCCACTGTATGCACTGACCTCATCATGTTAGTCCACACATCTGTTGATGGACACTTCAGATGCTTCCACCTTGTGGCTGTTTTGAATCCTGCTGTTGCAAACGTTTGTGTCTCAATATCTGTTTGAGTCATTACCTTCCATCTTTTTGGGTAGAAACCTAGGGGTGGAATTGCTGGGGTTTATGGTAAACTCTATTTAACTCTCTTTTTGAGGAACTTCCAGACTGTTTTTCCGCTTTGCATGCCCACCAACGAGTAGCACACAGGTCTTCTGATTTCTCCACATCCTGACAGCCAAAGACTTCTCAAATATAAAATAGACTTCTTGGCTCAGCAACTGTGGCTCAAGTGGCTAAGGTGCCAGCCACATACACCTAAAGTGGCTGGCAGGTTCGAATCCAACCTGGGCCTGCCAAAACAACAATGACGGCTTCAACCAAAAAATAGCCGGGCATTGTGGCAGGCACCTGTGGTCCCAGCTACTTGGGAGGCTGAGGCAGGAGACTCGCTTGAGCCCAGGAGTTGGAGGTTGCTGTGAGCTGTGATGCCACAGCACTGTACCCAGAGGGACAGCTTAGGGTCTGTCTCAAAAAAAAAACAGTCTGGCTTGGCACCTGTGGCTCAAGCAGCTAAGGCGCCAGCCACATACACCTGAGCTGGCAGGTTCGAATCTAGCCCGGGCCC
>CAUYQV010180047.1:0-28351 GCA_963574575.1 Galagoides demidoff
AAAAAAAAAAAAAGGCTTTTGGTGGAAGTGGGCATGACTGTTTCTTGTTTAGAGTCACTAGGGTCAAGCTACAGATTCTCAATTAAGTTTCTCTTGGCTATATTTGTACTTGGCTTTTTTTACAAGTGAGTTGTGTTTTCAGTAAAGAGAAGAAATACAGGACATACAATTAATTGGTATAGCCATAGTCCATAGGCACAATTGATAGGAGAGATGCTCCAAGTCAGGAAACCATAAAGGATTTGCAGATTAGGCCATCCTCCTTTGAGAGAATGGAGAGAAAGTAAGTTGGTCCTAGAAATGCTACGAGAAAAAAAAATAACCAGAAATTACAGCTAAGCCCAGATAGTGGTTCGACAACAAGTTTCATCTAGCACAGGCCTTGAACCACAGCGTCGTAGGTGCCCTGCCTACCCAGCCTGCTGTTTAGATTGCGGACCTTTGAGGCCTGGGGTGTAAACTTCCTGCAGATTTAGATTGAGAGTTTACTGTCACTTTCATTTCTAAGACCTAATTTACTCTTGTTTAAACTCCCTAATTCCAGACCAGAAATGTTTCTCCTCTCCTAGAACTATTTGAACTTCAACTTCCCTAGGCTCTGCCTTGAAATCAACTTTAGTAATTAATGAATCTCAGTAAATACATCACACCGTGAACTACCCTTAAGCCACTCCTGCTTCCAGCCCTTCTTGGTGGCAGGTTTTTCTCCACCCACGGCTTCAGCATTCCTCACTAGGAAGACCTTCATGCCTGCTTCCCTTGGTACGTTCCTCTGCCCTGTGGTGAGCGTCCATCATCTGGGGATGTCGAGCACCCACGACGTGCCCGGGTGCTGTGCTTGGTAGGTAACTGTGAAGCATGCAGTGCCGAGAGCTGACACAGCTGACCTCTGGCATCTCATCACTTGACCTTGCCTGTTGTCTCTTGTTAATACCGGAGTTTATAGAATTTAACCTGTGATATAGTTTCCACCTTGCTGGATGGACGGCGTGTGACATGAAGTAGGGAATGAAAGTAGAAGGAGGGTCGTACAAGGCCGAGCGGAAAAGAGCCTTAGGTTATCTCCTTGGTTAGGCCAGCCAAGGAGAAGATCCCTTGATCTGTGTCTCCTTACTCTGGTTATAGTGAAAATATAACTAGAAATACAATGAGTACTTTTGTAGTTCAAGAAAAATAATATATAAGAAATTGTGAGCTGCCTATTCTCTCATGATATATAGTTGCACTAAACTGTAGAAATTTGGCAGACATCCCTAGAACTATTTGTTAAAATTCAATTGTATGTAATTGAAGGCAAAGAGTGCCATTTTGCTGTTGAGGACATTAAAAAATGATATTATGTATCATTTGGCACTGACCTTGAACTCATTTCCCAAAAGATTAATGTCAGAAAGACAAAAGGTTAAGTATTTTAGTCTGGGTAAGTATTTTAGTCTAAATAGAGGGTCAAGTTATACGAAGTAACTAAATTTATAGAAATATCACTTATACTCTGGCTGTTTGGGGTAATTATGCAGAAGATAGTTTGTGAATGATTATTCCTTTAGAAATAGCCAAATAGAAGCAGTGATTATGATGAAACTCTGTGTCACAAGCCTTGCCAGATAACAGAACAAGATTGCTGATGTTTTAAAACTTTTCCAACTGATGGTTAAAACCAATATCAGTGCAACAACCTGGATGCTCTGTTAGTATTTTTAGACCTTTAGTATTTATTTAGCACAAGGGTATGCTTTTCTCAGATAAGGAAACAGAAACCTACCGGTTTGAACATTGGTTTATGTAGTCGGCAAAGGAAATGATGGTGGTGTTTCCCCAGTTATTATTACCTCATCAGATAGGTTCTGGGCAGGTGAATAAGGTTTATTATCTATTTAGGTTCTCAGAACTGATTTGTGCTGCAGCGGCCCTTCCAAATAAAGATAGTGGAAATGGACTCAATTATTAGACCTCTTACTTCTCAGCTATTTGTCCCACCAATGATGTAACCGGTTTGATCCCTCACCTGTAAAGGGTAACATATTTGACCTCATGTGACCTGTTAGCCCTTCAGACCTCTCATCTATGAAGAGGCCTTCATAACATACTGTATCGTGCTGTGTATAATGTTCACCCATGTATTTTTGCCCAAACTTTCAGGAAAACGCCCCTGCAGGAAGTGGTCAGCTCTGGAGAGACACATCTGGGGAGGGCTAACAGGTGTGACCAGTGGGGCAGGAGCTTCTCAGGCTGCTCAGCTCACTGGTGGCCAGGTGGGTACCTAGGGCCTATGCAGTGCTCCTGGTGCCCTCCTTTTGGCCGGGCCTCCAGCCTTGGCTCTTGCCCCATATGGCCAGAGCCCACCTCACCAGCCCTGCCACTGCTCCCTCCCCCAATTGTGGCCCCTGGCAGAGGATACTCTTTCTAGACTAGAAACCTGTGGGTCTAGTGGGCTCAAGCTGGAGGGCGTGGCGGCCCTAGGAGGCCCACTGAGCTGCCCTGTTCCCGAGCTGTACTACCCATGTATAACATGCATTCTTATTTTTCTCTCAAAAATTTGGGTTAAAATGTCTTTATTACACATAGCAAAATATGGCACTTTGTTGGAAGTGTGCAGAATAAATATTTTATGTGAATTTATATGAATGTTAAACTAGGATAAACATCATTAGCAGCAGCACCAGGATCTAGGAGGTTGATAAATACACTAGCTATTTTAGGTAACTTGTTAACAATGGGGTCGAGGGGAGCCTTACAACAGTTGAGAGGTTGAAAATGGAAGTACAGGTTGAATTCTATTTGAAATATTTATCCATTATTTTGTTATGTTAAAATGTTATATTGCATTTTGCTTGAAATATTGGAGTCATTGGCTCAGTGGTAGAACTATTTTTATAATATGAAAATAATAATTTAAAAAAACCTACAATGACGCATACATTCTCTTTCAGAGTTTTCAGACCTCTTTAATGTATACATCGTTTTGTTTGAAAGAATGGAATTTTTCTGGTATTATATATATTTTCCTCCAAATTTGGTAGATTGCGTGTACCAGAGATAGTTTCTGGTGCTTTGTTGAATGTAAGCTTGAGTCTTTCTGTCATCTTGTATCCAGAGAAAAGGCTGCTTAGAGTCTTCATCCATTCGGTTGAATAAGCCTAGCTGAGCAGAGGTTAATTAAAATAGAAACAGTGGGTCTCACTTTTGTATATTCAAAATGGTTTGCTTTTTAAACACTGTGCTATTGTAATATTGCAGTCCAGCTCCTTCAGACCAAGGAACTGGCACAAGGAGACCATGGGACCAGGTCCTAGGGGCTGTGTTGTGGCCTTCAGGGACAGCTGTTCTCAGGAAGCAGTGGGGGCTTTGGGAGCACAGGGCTGGAGGAGACCTCAGAGGTCGAGAATGTGCCGTACAGGTGCCCTCTGATACTATGCTCTGAGTGTGTCTACTGGGACTTTTTTGCTTTTGTTTTTAGAAGTCTCTGATTTGGGCTATCAATGCAGGGAGAGTATTTGCTTTTCTTTAGCTTTGGGCAAGACTTGCAGGGTATTTTTTAACATCAAGTAAGAAATAACAGAATGAATTCTATCTTGCATCTTCCATTTATCCATTAACATGGAACGGACAATAAGCAGGGGCAAGCATGAAGCTCGGGTGAGGGCAGGTCAGTAGCGTGTGCTGAGCAAGACACAGAGACGAGCTCAGAGTCCCTGAGCATTTACTCCACAGCAGCCACTAGGCTTCTCCAGACGGTGTTCACGGTTCACAGTAGTCCCGTGAAGAGGTCTTTTTTGCAAAATACAAGGCTTTTATTTTGGATTGTGTTCCTAAGAGGCAGAGAGCAATTCTGGGGCCATGGCTTGGAGAAAATGACAGGGGGATATTGATAGCAGTATTTTAAATTTCATAAATTTTATTTCTCCAGAAAAATGTGCAAAGCCAGACTTCATTCTGGAATCTCTTCATCAGTTTGTGTGGTTTACGTAAGAGTGTGTGAAAAGTACTCATCAAAGAGCAGAATCATCAAAGTCCTTTTAATTGTATAAAACTAAGCAGACTGGTGATCAGCTCAGAAAAAATTCACTGTGGGCTGTCTCACCCTTCTTAAGAATATACCTTTTTTGACTATATTCCTCAAAAGACACTCTAAGTTTAGAGAATGCCTAAACTAATACAGATTAAGCAACTAATGTTAAATATCTTTTATGCTTGCAGATCTTTGTACTTTTAATCATTTGAATCAAAGTCTATTATAATGACTACAATATGCAGCTATTACAATATAAATTATTGGCATTATGAGGATTAAGCCCAGTTTCTCAGTTGTGAGTGAGTGACTTTTTTATTTGAATGTGTTACAGTATAAAGATAAAGGCATCAGCAACTTTCTTTTTTTTTTCGAGACGGAGTCTTACTTTGTCGTCCTCAGTAGAATGCTATGGCATCATAGCTCCCAGCAACTTCAAACTCTTGGGCTCCAGAGATCCTCTTGCCTCAGTTTTTCATTTTTAGTAGAGATAGGGTCTTGTTCTTGCACAGACTGGTCTTAAACTCCTGGGCTTGGGCAAGCCACCTGCCTTGGCCTCCCAGAGTGCTAGGATTATAGACATGAACCCCTGTGCCTGGCCCATAAGCAACTGTTTTAAATTGTTTTTCTTTCTCATTTTCCCTGTGGTACAAAATATGGCAAAAATACCTGTAACCCACCACCTTGAACACCCACACTGCCGTGAAAACAATTTCCTATAGCCTATTTTATATAATGTACTTTCTGGATCCCCCCATTATCCAAAGAAAATCACTTTTCCTCTGAGAAAATTACTTCTCTTAAAATTTATCCACATAACAGGACAGGATATTGGTAGATAGGCTTTCTGCCGTATATTTCTCATTATTCATTTACTCTAAAAACCAGTAATGGCAATAAAATTCATGATAAATATTTTAAGTAACCAAAATATTGACTTTCATTTAACATACTTTTAGTAGTGATTTTCTTTGTCTGTGGACATTTCAATTAACAATCACCAAGTGAAATAAAAAAATTCTAAAATACATATTCTCATAAACCTACCTTGTATGGTCCTCTGTACGTTTTGTTGAATTCAAGAATAACTATCCTGGGCGGTGCCTATGGCTCAAACAAGTAGGGCGCCGGCCCCATATATCCGAGGTGGCAGGTTCAAACCTGGCCCCGGCCAAAAACTGTGCAAAAATAAATAAAATAAATGAAAAATAACTATCATCCTATTTCTTGATCTCTTCTGTAATGTAGAATACTTTTGGTTGGATTTTTGTAAACTTTTGAAAAGCAATTATTACTTCAACAGTAGTTTTATTTTTAAATACAGTTTAGTACTCTAGTTGCTAACAGTTTAGAACTTTTGCTTTTTATGTTCTTTGCTTTATTTGGCACCATCAGACTCAACCATTGATTTCATAAATATTTATTTGGAGCCTACTATGTGGCTGGCTCCATTCTGGGTTCTGGGCATATAGCAGAGAGCTAAACAGACAAAAATCCCTCATTCCATAGAGCTAATAATCTGTTAATTCAAGCAGCCAATAACAAATATATAGTATTTTATGTCAAGCGCTGATGAGTTCTATGTTGAAAAATAGCTTGTGGTAAGGGGAGAGAAAATGCCAGCGTGTGTAAGGTGGGTGGGTGGGAAAGGATGTCTTACATGGGGAGGACTGTCCTTAAATGCGGCGTGAGCGGGGACCTCGGTGAGTGACCCAGGCATGTCACACGTCTGGGTGGGGGAGCCTTCTGGCAGGTTCCGCAGAACTCTAGCCACCCCCCATCTCTCGGTTTGACTTCTTGCCATGTATTGCTCTAGTGTATTTTTCACTGTCTCTTCAGAAAGTGCCAGGTTTGCTTTTCAAGTATAGTGTCTGTCTTGCCAAGCCTGGCAGACGGTGCTTATTTTGGTCTATACTTTGTTAGCAGATCAGTTCTATGTTGAGTTCAAATGGCACTCTGATTTCGAGAGTGACTCTAATCCTTTTTCTCCTAGAGGATTAGTAAATAGGGACTAAGCGGCCTTTAAGCAAGAGTTGAAGTAATTTAAAAATTCCTTTTCAAGTGAACATGTCCCTATGACTTCACCCTCCTTTCCTCAAGCCTCTCCCAAACCCAAGTCAACATTAATACTCCTGCCTAGGTATTCAAAGTGAAGAGTAAAAGATATTGCTAGCATACCACTGTGAGCACTGCAGTGCTGAGTTACTAGATTTAACTTTCTAGCTGTCCGGGAATATAATCCTCACTTTCTGGACAAGTAAAGTGAGGCTGGGAATGAAGCATACTTTATCCAAGGTCATGGAGTTAGTAGGTGGTTAAAGGCAGGACTTGAACCCTGGCAGTGTAAGCCCACATTCTCAACTTCCGCACAGCACAGATTTATGTGAGGTTACGTTAATAACTAGGATGGAGTTGCACTAGACACCAAGGCGCCAACTACACATCTTTGATTCAGCGTTCCTACCAAAGCCAGACAACATGGAGATGGCCCACATACATGTTCTAGTATTGGGCGAAAGTTCCTCCTCTGACAGTGTCCAGAGATTGGAAATGGTCAGCCTGTGGGCAAGGTTGTGAGACTCACAGATCTGCTTTCACCGTCTCCAGGTCCCCTTTCTGCTTTCATCCACATTTTCCCCCATCATGACAGAAGAGGCCTGATAGCTGTTATTTCCACCTGTCTTCTTTGTACTTCATCTCCAGGTTTTGTGTATTTCTTTTCTCACCTTTGTGTTAAATCTTCTTCCCGCCTTCCACCTGCCCTCCACCCCACAGCTTCTAACCTCACCCCCATCATTAAAAAGAAAAGACTGGGTTCCCTGAAGCTTTCCCCACTGTGGGCGTCTGCAGCAGTTGGGTAGAATCGTAGATGTTAATCTGGTACTTTGGAACCCATGTTCCTTCTTCACCGGTAGCCTCGTTCTTACTTTATTCTCTCCCCTTTCATAGTTTTTTTCTCAAGTAAGACCCCCATTTGTACGTTATTGCTTTCTAATATGTTTGGCACATACCCTCAATGAATCCCAAACAATAAAAAAAAATGTTTGGCATAATTGTATTAGTTATTTAAAAACATCTTTGTACCCTAATCGTCCTTATCTGACAAATTAAAATTCATTTTAATGGTCTTTCTTAGCATTTTTGACTGTAGAAAATGAAGTTTTGATGAATGAGGTTTCTGGTTGGAACATCTTTGTCATCAACAGGAGG
Source organism: Galagoides demidoff (assembly GCA_963574575.1). Lineage (NCBI taxonomy): Eukaryota > Metazoa > Chordata > Mammalia > Primates > Galagidae > Galagoides > Galagoides demidoff. The sequence goes on from CAUYQV010180047.1 coordinate 7,220, forward strand.
CATTGCTCATGTGGTATTTAAAAATAGCGTTTGTTCCGAGAAGGATGATAGGAAAATACAAAAGAGTTTTGGGAATTTTCACATTTTCTTTAGGGACTGTACAATTTGTTGAATCATTCTGTTTTAGTTTGAAATGTAAGTTCATCATATTGCCACCGGTTTTTGTTTTTGTTTTGAAATTGATGTGTTTTTCAAGATGGCCAGATCATATCAAAATTGAGAGAAAATAAGTTATAACGGTTGTTTCAGACTTGGGACACATGTCTGTTATTTGTCTGAGAGATGCTGGATGGACAGATGCATTTTATTGGTATTGCACTTTGTAGATGCTGTATTTTGTTTTTGTTTTTTAAACACATCGAGGTTTGTAGCCACCCTGCATTAAGTAATTCTGTCAGCACCGTCTTTCCAACAGCACATTCTCAGTGTCTCTGTGTCACATTTTGGTAACCTCAAAATATCTCCAACTTTTTGCCATTATGGTATCTGTGATGTGATCTTTGGCGTAACTCTTGCAGTCATTTTGGAGTGCCATATAAGTCAGTGAATTTACTGGATCAATGTGTTTGTTCCACTGCTCCACCAACTGGCAGCCATTTCTCCATCTCTTTCCCTCTCTGTGGACCTCCCTAGTCCGTGATATCCAATAATATTGAAATTAGGCCAATCAATAACCCTGCAATGGCCTGAATGTTCAGGTGGAAGGAGGAATCGTACATCTCTCACTTTAAATCAAAAGCTAGAAATGGTTAAGCTTAGTGAGGGAGTCATGGCGGAAGCCGGACCTCTTGTATCCAAACCAAGTTGTGAATGCAAAGGGAAAATTAGAGAAGGACGTCGAAAGTGTGACTCCTTTGAACACATGAATGACACAATAGCGAAACTGTCTTATTGCTGATAGAGAGTAAGTTTAGTGGTTTGATTGAAGATCAGACCAGCTATAATATTCTATAAAGCCAAAACCTAGTCGAGAGCAAGGCCCTAACTTCCTTCAATTCTATGGAAGCTCAGAGAGGTGAGGAAACCACAGGAGAAAAATGTAAAGGTAGCAGGAGGAGGTTCATGAGGTTTAAGAAGAGAAGCTATTTCTGCCAGGTGAAGCAGCAAGTGCTAGTATAGAAGTGACCGCAAGTTACCTAGAAGATCTAGCGAAGATTCTCGACGAAGGTGGCTATGCTAAACAACAGGTTTTCAGTGTAGATGAAGCAGCCTTCTTTCTGTTGGAAGACGATGCCCTCTAGGACTTTCCTAGCTAGAGAACAGTTAATGCCTTGCTCCAAAGTTCTCTTGTTAGGGGCTAATACAGCTGGTGACGTTCACGTTGAAGGGCCCATCAGAATTATCCTAACTTTACTTTGCCTGTGCTCTGTAAATGGAACAGCCTGCCTGACATCTCATCTGTATACATACAGCATGGTTTGCTGAATATTTAGGGCCATGGTTGAGACCTACTGCTCAGAACACAAGATTTTTTCAAAATATTACTGCTCATTGGCAATGCGTTCACTCACCTAAGATCTCTGATAGGTTTTCATATCTGCTAACACAAGATCCATTCTGTAGCCTGTGGATCAGGCAGTCATTCAGACTTTCAAGTCTTATGATTTAAGAAATAGATTTTGGAAGGCTATCGCTATCATAGATAGCCATGATTCCTGTGATGGATCTGGGCAAAGTAAATTGAAAACCCTCCAGAAAAGATTCACCATTCGATTAGACATTTTGTTAAGAACATTCATGATTCGTGGGAAGAGGTCAAAATAACGACATTAATGGGAGTTCGGAAGAACTTGATTCCGGCTCATCTGAATGGCTTTGAGGGGTTCAAGACTTCAGTGGAGGAAGTAACTGCAGGTTACCTGGCACTATTTCCAGGTATGATGGAAATAGCAAGAGAACTAGAATTAGAGGTCGAGCCTGAAGATGTGCTTGGATTGCTGCAATCTCACGATTAAACTTGAATGGATGAGGACTTACTTATTATGGATGAGCAAATAAAGTGATTTTCTGAGGTGGACTCTACTCCTGGTAAAGGTGCTGTGAATATTGTCGGAATGACAAGAAACGTTTTAGAACAGCGATTCTCAACCTATGGGTCACAACCCACAGGAACTGCGTTAAAGGGCCGTGGCATTAGGAAGATGGAGAACCACTGTTGTGAACTTAGTGGCTAAAGCAGCAGCAAGATTTGAGAGGATTGACTCCACTTTTAAAAGTTCTACTGTGGGTAAAATACTGTCAAACGGCATCACAGGCTATAGAGAAGTCTCCCCTGAAAGGAATGGTGAGTGGATGCGGCAAGCGTCATTGTTGCCTAATTATAAGAAATTGTCACATCCACCCCAGCCTTGAGTAAGCACCACCCATGATTCATCTGCAGCCATCAACACTGAAGTGAGACTCTCCACCAGCAAAGAGATTGTGACGCACTAAGGGCTCAGATGATCATCCGGATCTTTAGCAATAAAGGATTTTTAATTAAGGCATGCCCATTTTTATACATAATGCTATTGCATGCTAAATAGGCTACAGTCGGGCGGCGCCTGTGGCCCACTGGGTAGGGTGCCGGCCCCATATACTGAGGGCGGTGGGTTCGAGCCCAGCCCTGGCCAAAACTGTAATAAGTAGGCTACAGTCTAGGGTCAGCCTAACTTTTATGTGCACTAGGACCCAAAACGTTCATGCTTACTCGCTTTATTGAGTTATTCTGAAACCAAAGCCTGCAGGATCTTTGAGGTGCACCTGTATTCAGTTTTCCTGTTCCAGTGTCCTGCTGATCCTAAAATCAAAGTATTTCTCCCTCCCTCCTCTGCCCTCCTCTGTCTCTGTCTCTTCCTCTCTCCCCCTTCTTCTCCTTCCTCCTTCCTTTCAACAAACATTTAGATCCATGGACGTGGTTTCTAAAATCATTCGGCTAGTGGGGGAGTAACGTATGTCAACACAGGGATTATTATATTCTGTTAAATTCTTTAATAAAAGTTATATTGATCACTTTAATATCCTCACCTTCCTATTCCTTGAAACCCAATGCTTAGATTTTGGGTAGAGCAAGCACCAGCAAACTAAGAATGGTTTTTACATTTATGAATGGTTGGGGAGAAAAAAAAAACAAAAGACTGTCACGACACACAAGAATTATGTGAAATTCAAATTTCAGTGTCTGTAAATAGTTGTACTGGAACACAGCCATGCTTCCTTTTTCACACGTTGTCTGTGGCTACTTTCACACTGCCTCACGTTGAGTGGTTGCGACAGAGACTTCATGACCCGTACAGCTTAAAAGTATTTACTGTCTATTCCTTTGTGGCAGTAGTTTGTCAACCCTGCTTTAGACGTATATTTCTCCCCAGAAATTGCTGAGGAAGGTTAATTGTACCTACAGTTACTGGGTTCTCTGACTGTGCCCACATTTATTGGGCTCTAACTGTGTGTCAAGACCTGGTTTAGGGACACAGGAAACTGCAGTGAACATAAGGGACATGTTTCTCACCATCCTAGACTTTGGGGCCTAATGAATGGAGGACAGTAAAGAAAGGGAACTCAAATAAGCCAAAATTACTAGAGTGTGAAAAGTACGATTCAAGAAACATGAATACTGTGAGAGGAGGTAGACAGGGGCAGTTTCTGATGAGGTGGTCCGATGATGAGCGACCGGGGGAAAACAGTTCCTCTTAGAGGAGTCTGAGTGTGGGGCAGAGGGAAGCAGGTAGATTCTCTCTCTCTCTCTCTCTCACACACACTCGCTCACTCTCAGAAGAGGGGCAGCAGATGGTGGAGGTCTTCAGTGTGCTACACACACCAGAAAATGGCTCTGTTATTTACTCTGCAGCTAAAGCTCAAAATCTAGGGCATATTTTTGATTCTCACTTGTCCTCACGTTCTCCTCTTTCTCTTTTCAGTTCATAAGAAAGATCTATCCTTTCTACTTCCAAAACATAGCTCAATTTTGTCTATTTCTAATTCCATTGCCACGCTAGACCAAGCCTCCATCATCTCTCCCCTAAATTTGTAACCACTCCCGAACCACTTCCCTACCTCCACGCTCTACCCCTTCTGCCACTGTCTAGTCTTCAACCAAGAGCTTTTAAGAACTTGAGTCACATTTTATCATTTCTTTGCTGAAAGCTGTCTTTGCTCCCCCACTGCCTTTGGAATTAAATAATCCAAAGCCATTACCTTCCTGTTAGAGAGGAAGAAAGGCAAATGGTCTGAAAGTAGGGAATATGGACCACTTGGTGTGATGGACTGGATGTAAGAGGAGCGAAGGAAGGTTGATTCTTGTGGGGGGGTTTGTTTTGTTTGTTTGTTTTTTTCCTTAGCAACTGGGTGAAGGAAGGGTAGAACCAATTATTGGGCCCACAAAGACCAAGGTGATAAGTTTGCTCATTGAAGCAAAGAAATGACTTTGGATGCACAAATCACAAATTGTGTTTTTATCAGTTTAAATTTGAGGTACCACCTCTTACATGAAGCTTCTAGATAAATGATCTCTTTTCATAAGGCATTCAGATGTCTATAGCTAATTGGCAAATCGCTGTACCAGAGCTGTTAAGAATATTATGTCAGAACTAGGCTGCTTGGATTTGATCCCACCTGTGCCACTGACAAGCTCAAATGATCTGGTACATTATTCTACTTTGATGGGCCTCAGTTTCCTCATCTGGAAAATGGGAATGATAGTACCAGCCATTTAAACAAGACAATTTACATAAAGGACAGAGCATAGTGCCCAGCACACATGGCTTTGTGTCAGTGGGAGTTAAATATTGCTATTACCACATCTGACCTCCTTGGCAGACTCTATCTTAGTCAAGGACAGGAGGCGGTGTGGTGGCTGTGGTGTGGTTCTTTGCGTTCCTCATCTTCTTTTAGTGCCTTAAAGACATTTGCAAAAAGACTTCTACGTGGATAAAATAAGCTACAAAACTAAATTGAAAAATTTTACTTATCATCCTGTGTTGTGTAACAGAATCTGTAGAATCATTCGCCTGCGAACCGCCCTTAAAGAACCCATGTTGCTTTTATCCAAGCTGTTTGTATGTAAAAGAATATAAGTAAAGGAAACTTAGGCATCTTGGTCATTTTGGCTCAGGTTTGATTTTTTTTTTTTAAGTAACGTTCAGCTTCATGTTAATATTTATTATATTGGGAAAGAAAACATGCGTTCTTATTTGGGAAGTTTTATGGCTGTCTTCCAAGCTGCTAAGCTATGGTTGACCGTTTAACGGGACTTTTAGCAAAAGTATCGAGTACATTGCCACGTCACTCCCTTCCGTCGAGTACAGTAATGAAGACATTCCCAGTCGTGAATGGGGGTCTCTTACAGATGATCCGCTGAGGCTCCAGGAAACAAATGGAACTGATCAGTGTCACAGTCTCAATACAGAACTGTTTGACTCCCCAGGGTGCTCTCAGATCCGATTTAAGAGTGATTTAGAAAAAGTGTCTGTATGAACACTTAACTAAAAGATGTCACTGATTTGTAAGGATACTATCATTAACATTTATACTCTTTCTTATCCCTAAAATGATTTGATGGGATGGAAGTAAAATTTTAAGCAATATTATATCAGGAAGGCTGGAGTTTTCTAATGTATAAAACTCTCAGGGGGCAAAAGATTAGACATTGATTTTTCTTTGTATACCCAGCACAATAGTAGGCTTTTCAGGCTTTGTAGAACTGTGGGCTAAAACCCAGAGAGTTGGTATCAGAGATCAGGGCCATTTGGGGATAAGCCACCTGCCCGGGGACAGTGCTGGTGCCATTGCCTCATTGCTTTTGCTTTTTGTCGAGAATGTGTGGTATGTGTGGAAAGATGGTTCGAAAGAAATAAGCCAGAGAGAAGAAAAGAAAAACAGAAGTGAACAAAGAACTAAGAAAGATTTGAAGTCCCACTCTGAATGAGCTCAAATGTGTCTCAGCAAAGAGCATAACAGACAGGTGTGCCAGCTCTGCTTGTAGAGAGGCTGTCCCAGAAGACAGGCGCTATCTTGTGAGTTGCCAGACTACCTAGTCCAGTGGTTCTCAACCTGGGGTCATGATCCCTTTCGGGGTCGAACGACCCTTTCACAGGGGTCGCCCAAGACCATCCTGCATATCAGATATTTACATTATGATTCACAACAGTAGCAAAATTATAGTTATGAAGTAGCAACGGAAATAATTTTATGGTTGGGGGTCACCACAACACGAGGAACTGTATATTAAAGTGTCGTAGCATTAGGAAGGTTGAGAACCACTGACCTAGTCTTTTGGCTGGTGTGAGGTAGTTGAGCCTCTAAATGACTTTCTTCTCCTTCAGCTCTGATTTTTCAATACAGGAGTAGCTAATTTCTAAAACACAGACCCTGAGAACCAGAGGAGTTGAATGGCTTGCCCAGGGTCACAAGCAGTCAGCCCCCTGTTAGGCAGTTAACTCCCTGCCAACCAGATGCTTTCACCTTTAAAATAGACTGCCTTGGGAGATGGGCCCATCTCCCGTCATCAGCGGTGTTTCAGACACCACAAGAGTGATCTCTTATCAGGAATACTGTAAAGAAGATTCTTGCAAAAGGATTTGATGACCTGGAAGGTCCCCTGGCAACTTAAAATTCTGTGATTCTAGCTCCAGTTTCATGGATTTAATAAGGCAGCCCTGTCTCCCTAGCTTCTTTTAGAAATGGATCTCTGAAAGCTTTTTGTTATATTTTCAATTTAAAATAACAATTAGCTTTTCATCTCAGGTACTTTACAGTGTCCCGTGTACATTCTTCATCTGGAATATTAGTTCACCCGCTAATAGCCCACAATTTTAGTTCTAGATGAAGTAGTAGTCTGGTGAAATAACATTGCAGCTCCCCCTAAACTAAAAGCTCCAGCAAGCTTCCTGTCGCAGAGAGACCCTCATTTTCCCGGCTGTCAGCCTGACTGATATTTTAATTTTTCTGCCCGGTAGAAAACTTCAGTCTCTTATCCAATAGATAAATGAGTGAACCCCCAGGAAATGCAGCAGAATGTTTCTGTTTGCCAATGCGATGAATGCAGAAGCTAATAAATGTCTACTTCTATCAGGAGGAGGCGTGTAATGAGTAAATGATGAGAAAAAGAATTCGGGGAAACAAATGATCAATCCAATCTAAGATGACAAACAATTTCTTAATAACTTGGTCTCTAGTTGGAGAGAGGGCTTCACCAGGCAAAGGGAAGGCCTGTTGAAACTAAGCCCAGCACAAGGCCATTTCCCTCTAGCTGCTGATGGATTTGGTCTAGTTACATCAGGTCACACTGAGCAATAAACTGAGATTCAAACACAGCCTGGTTATTGCAGACTTTCTTTGCCCTGTAATTTCTGTGAATGTGTGCTAGGAAAAGGGATCATTTCAGAGCCTAATTCACATTATTTACCCCAGATTCCATTTATATTTCACATTTGTCTTTTTAATAAAGACCTTTTTCAAAAGTAAAGATCCTGTCTCTTTCCCTTGAGACGTGTTCAGATCACGAGGGTTGCGCAAGAATCCCTTTCCTGTGGGGTAAATATATTGTTCTTTAAAACACTTTTGTAGAACTGAACTCCCTAAATCCCCAGTGTCTACCTTTTGTGGAAATTCACAGAATAAACGTGCTTTGTCCCCGTGGATGAATGTCTTCCTGCACGTAGGTCTTATTCAGAAGGACTTGGATTTTCAGTCTGCAGAGTACCTGGTATGCTGGAGACGGAGTAAATGAGACAGGCCCTGGAAGGAGAGTTGCAAGCCACATGGAAGATGCGAGAGAGTGACATCATGCCAGACTGAGAGATCATTTGCGGAGATGCATTTTATTATCACCCCTTTGTGGGATCTTTCTAAGAACATTTCTCAGAAAAGTCACGTGGAAAAGATTGGCTCCCAAATACCAGCAGTTTTCAGGGACAGATTTTCATGAATATTTCTAGAAGACTATCAGTCTTGCTTACCGGGTCCTCCATAATTATCTTTTCCTCTCCATACCCTCCCTTTCCAAATTGCAACATACTCTGGCATTTTTCTACAGTATGTGAATATGAAACTGCCTCCCTGCAGTTGAGGGGTGAAACTTGTAAGTAGAGTTTAGGGCCTTAATGCGGGAAAATGCTAATGAGCCATGAAATGGAAACTGAAGGCAGGCAGTCCTGCAGGCCCCTTAGTGTACTCGGCAGCATAGGAAATGTACCTTAGAGATTCAGGAATCCTGTGCGGTACTTTCTAAGGGAGAGCCATTATACCTGAAAGCTGAGACTTTTCAGTGTACCTCTATTCACATGCATATTGCTATGCCAGATCTTTCAAAAGGCCTTTCCTTTGAAATACAAAAAGATAAACATGTCTTTGAGATGGATGGGTGATCCTTTTGCCACTTTTGAAATCCTTTTCCAATTCATATCTGAAATTTTTAACCCGTATATTAAGACTGACTGTGCATCACTAGCACTAGGGAAAACCATGTCACAGTTATTATTATCATCTGAGTTTGTGCTCAGATTGATGAAAGAAAATTGAAACTTCAGGTAGGTGTATCATCTGGAGGGATCCTCTGTTGCTTGGGTATTGTGGTTCACAATTTTCACTTATCTGTTAAGGAGTAAATATAAGACCTCCACGATCAAAGCATGAATTTGTACAGCACTCTTAGGGAGTCGTCCAGGGGAGTCCAACCTTTTCATTTTCTCTGCTGTACTTTGGAAGAATAAGAATTGTTTGGGACTACACATTAAATGCATAAACACTAATAGAAACTGATTAGCAAAAAAATTGATTAGGTATCTGACACCACAGATAAGCACAAAAGTCCTCCAAAATTCAGCATGCAGGCTTGGTACCCGTAGCTCAGTGAGTAGGGCACCAGCCACTACACTGAGGCTGGTGGGTTCAAACCCAGTCTGGGCCTACCAAACAACAATGACAACTACAGCCAAAAAACAGCTGGGTGTTGTGGTGGGTGCCTATTGGCCCAGCTACTCAGGAGGCTGAGGTAAGAGAATCACTTAAGCCCAACTGTTTGAGGTTGCCGTGAGCTGTGATTCCACAGTACTCTACTGAAGGTGACATGATGAGACTCTGTCTCAAAAAAATCAGCATGCAGCCTGTGGGCTGAGGGTTGGACATCCTTTTGCTTTGTACTAAAGGAATTATGGTATTTGGAATCTCAAGACCTAAGGCCTTTTAGCCCTGGACGTCAAGCATAACACCTGGGCCTACTTGGTTCTAGCGCTTAGTACCCTAATGATTTGGAACACCAAGGAAATGAATAACCTTGTTTACACATACCATTTTGGGTAGGTGAAATAAAAACAATGGCTTTTAACCTGTTTCCTCCTTGGCTGGTTTTTATCATAAAATCAATGAGATAAAAATAAATAAATTGATTCCCAACAATTTTTCGCTATTGGAGAGCCCACGCCTTTACTTGCCTCCCTATATATTCAATTCTTGGGGTGATGGAATCACTTTCACTCATGAAGGAAGAAACTTCAGAGCCTCCCTCCTTCTAGAGACATTTTAATATAAATGTTATGACCCAGTAGTCTGTAAGCACTGGAATCATAGAACTACTTGTTTCAAAAATGTCTTACCTGGCTGCTGGTACCTTTCTCTGTAGGAGCTGGACATCAGTAAATATTTGATTGACTGAAAAGTGAACATTGACAAAAAATTTCAGGAACACCAAGAATAAATAGAGTTTTAACTTGCATGGTTTAAAATAGGTTTGCCATATTTTAGTTATGAGTAAATAAGCAAATAAAATAGGTTGGCCCTATTTTAGCTATGTGTAAACAAATAAATAAAATAGATTTTCTTACTATTTCCTTTTAAAAGTTAATTCCTGCCCATTCATCTATATTGACCTCATGGTTGGATACATTTGTAGCATGTGGAAATATCAGGCGTTTGGTTTTTATTTTTTATTCTGATAAAGAGCACTGGTATGGTTTAGAACATCATAAGAAACTGTTGCAAAACTGTCATTCTTTTTTAATTCTTTATTAAATCTGTGTACATTAATGCATTTATGAGGTACAGTGTGCTGATCTGATATACGATGTGGAATGCTTGCATCTAACTGATTAGCGTAACCATCTCCTCGCTTCCTTATTTGTTGTGTTGAGACATTCATACTCTATTCTTAATAGTTTAGAAATGTATCATTGCCTTATGCACATTAGCTTAGGTCACTCCAAATGCCCTTCCTCCTCCCGGCCTCCCCCCTCCCCTCCCCTGTCCTCTCCTTCCTCTTCCCTCCTTCTTTCTGGACTATAGTTATATTCTTAAATCTAGTCACCAAGGGCTAAAACTTAAAGGAGTTTAGGCATTTCCTTCCTTTTTTCTCTGGAGGGTCAGGGACTGTTGGGGGAACAAACCCTAAATAACCTCTCATTTTATTGTATGGATAACCTGTTGCTTTAGCTAGTTTCTGGTTGAATATTTATTTTTGATTTTTCAATATTATGAACCCCATGAAGAATAAATTTTTAGCTCAATTTTTATACATATCCTGGTAATTTCACATATTCCTAAAAATGAATCTTTTATATCAAGGGCATATATCACTGAAAGGCATTTGGAAGATGTTGCCATAAATTATATTTATTTATACTCTTACTAGTAAATTATGAGGGAACTCATTTCCTCATATACTCATTGACACTGAATAACATTAACAGGACAAAAAAAAAAACTGGAAAATAATTTTTAATGGTTTGTGAGTGACCGTGGCCCAGAGAGACACCGCAATCTCACAAAGGCCTAGGAGACCGAGCCTGAGGAAATCAGGTCACAGTTTGGTTCTGTACTTTTCAGGGAGACAGAAATTGCAGGTAAAATCATAATACATGGAAGGTAAATATTGGTTCAGCCTGGAAAGTTGCGATATCTTGAATAGCTTAGGAGACATAGGTAGGTTTTGCGTTTTCTTTAATTGGCGATAGGTTCAGAGAGTTAAGCTTTGCCTACAAATTTGTATTCAGTAGGAGGGAATACCTAAGTAAAGATAAGGGATCTGTTCTCTGCAGTGTGATAGTATGCCGGCAGTGAAGGACCTGTTTAATTAGAATTTATGGATTGTAAGGCATGACTTAACCCTAAAGCCTTGCATGGCCTCAGGTCTGGCTTATAATTTGGTGTCCTATTGCCACAAAGTCTGTTTTGTCAGTCTTGTGATCTACTTTAACTTTAACATTAATGTTGTTGTGTCTAAGCTCCAGAGGGCTGGGGTGGGGGGTAACAAGGCGTGTCTGACTTCCCTTCCCATCACCTCTAAGAACTCAGAGTTAGGGTTTTTCTGAGGTCCCCTTGGCTAAGAGGGGATCCGTTTAGTTGGTGGGAGGATTAGGATTTTATTTTTAGTCTACAGTACCTCCGTGTTAAAAATAAATAAATAAAATAGCCAATTTGATAGTTCTAAAATGAAATAATTTTACTAGTTTTTGTCTCACAAATTTTTCAAATGGCTACTCTCAAGGAAATGCCATTGACAAGTAAGTCCTAAATACCTGTAATCTAGACCGTCTCCATTTTACCCTCCAATCACAAGATTTTAAAGAATGGCATTTTCTGTTAGGTGGAATTTTAGCTTAGAAAATATATATGTATGTTTTTTTAATTTTGCTTTTGGTTGGGTTTTACAGGTTTTCTCTTAGGTAGACATTTGGTAATGCAAAATGCCAGTGACCAAAGTAGATTCACAAACGAGAAACTGGATGGCAATACTCAGGAAAGTTCTACCTAAGTAGGTTTCTGAACCAGAATTAATTACTTGTGTTGGTCTCTATTAAAATGTCTCTACTTCATCTTGCTGGAAATATCTGATGAAATTATATTGTTAAAAGTCCAGTTCTATGCAAAAGTGGGAAGCAGGCACACTGCCTGTTGGCCCCTCCCACCTCCTCTATCAGGGCTCTCACACTTTCTCTTCCTTGGAGGATTCCTTTTTTAATCCACATGCTTATATTTCCTTTTGAGAAGGGGTCTTCTTGTGCCCAACTATGGTTATGAGTCTTTATTAGGAAGTTAACTGATCATAAAGGATAATGAATGGATTCACTCAGTTTCTCACCCTGAATTGCAAGGAAATAATCTTAGAGGTCTTCTAATTCTCTATGAGAATCTTTAAAATTTGTTTTCTCTGTTCTGTGGCTAATGCATTTTCAGTCAATATGATAGACCTTACATCTGAACACTAAATCAGATGACAAAGCCCACTCCCTCCCGAGGCATTGGCTCCGTACTCTGGAGCCCTTGAAGACTAAAAGGACAGCAGACCTGAAGGTAGCTTTGTGTGGCATCGTTGGTTAGTTGTTCCGAGCTCCCTGCCCACTAGTCCTTCCAGGTATCTTCAGCTTTCCATTCCTAGGGCCCACGCCTGGCCTAGCCCATATTAGCTCTTCAACAACAGTGCTTTCTAATGAATGAATTTCAGGGTTTCCCTCTTAAAAGCCAGAGAAGGTGTAATGAATAAGCCAGTGTTAGCAAAGTGAGCATCTCTCATAAATCCTTCAGATTATTAGTGTGAAGTTGTGAATGAGTGCAGAGCTAAACAGAGTTGCTGGGAGGAGCTCATGTTCACCTGCTTCCTCCACAGTGAGGATGATCATTGATGGCTTTCTTCTTAGCCCGCAGTTTTCAGGAAGCCTCTGTGTGTGTGTGATTGCAGTAGCACTTGTGCTAAGGAAGCACAAGAGAGCTTGTTTGTTAGATTTATAGAGTTCCTTTTCATAGGAGATGATACAAGAACAGCCAGGGTACTGTGGAGTGCAAGCCTGAGATGTGTTGGCAGTTTAGATGCGACACTTTCGTATAAAGCCATCAGCAGTTGTGCTGTTAAATGTGCATGTGTTACCACCTCATTGAGCACTTCCCAGGGAAGACTTACGACCTGGAGAGTGCGTCACATTACACAGCCTTCGAGAGAGTGGGAGGTCCCTGCCCTGGTAACAATCAGTAATTTAAGAATTACTCTACAGGTCTTGCAAGACATCATGGTAAATCCTTGTGATAACCCTTCTGATAACTGTGAAATTGCTTTGTTTCACCCTTACAGAAGAAACGGTGAGATATACAACCATGTAAGGAGCAGATAGGTCTCCAGTGTGTAATATACAAGTCCAAAGGGTAAGCACAGAAGGGTTATGCTCTCACCACAGGAGAAGAGCTGCAAACAGTGGAAAGATTTAAGACCTTTTATTGGCATTATTAAAGAAAAGAATAACATGGAGGGCGGCACCTGTGGCTCAAAGGAGTAGGGCACCGGCCCCATATGCCGGAGGTGGTGGGTTCAAACCCAGTCCCAGCCAAAAAACTGCAAAAAGAAAAGAATAATCATGGAAAAAATTAAAACCTTACATTTGGGATAAATGGAAAGTTCCAATCTAAGCATGGAAAATGGGGAAAGGATCAGTGATATCTAGATCAGTCAACTTTTTGGCCTGGGAGGAACTTAGGTATCATGCCTGCTGGAAGTTAAGGAATGATTGCTTATAAAAATCATATAAGCCCATGATAGAAACTTAAACTGTTATAGAAGGCTATAAAATAGAGAGGAAAGGAATCTTGTCACATCTGTAACCACCGTTCCCAGTAGAACGTCTCTGGGAAGGTGTGTGCATGTGTGTATGCTTAGCATTTTACAGAATCCACTATTCAAAGGGTTTTGCAGCTTTCTGTTTCATACTTCTTAGACCTCTTTCCATATCAACACCAGTAGATTGCTTTTATTCCTTAAGGGGTCAGATTAAACTTTTCAGTAGAGAGAACTCTGAGAAAATGCTTGCATTGTCTGACAGAAATAACTAGAGAAATTAAAAGGAAATAAAATCACAGCTAACTTAACAGAATATGAAGGGTAGTTAGATACTTCAGATGAATATAGGACTTCAGAGACTCATTAGAAAAACCACTTCCTAGAAATAAAAAACTCCACATAGCGATCCTATGGTACTATAATTCTTTACTAATTATACATGTATTTATTTGATGTTAAAATGTATGTCTGTCTCCTCATTATACCGTAAGCGCCATAAAAGTGGGACCACCTGTCTGTTTGCTCACCCTGGTACTCTAAGTTCCTACCCTCATGTTTGGCACAGACCTTTAGTGTTTATAGAATGAAGAAATGACCAAGTGAAAGGAAACCTAGAATGCCAAACGAGTTTTTGCTGCCGTCATTTATTTCAATTGCCCAGGTGAAGAAACTGAGGCATGGGATAATGTAACTAAGGTTATCTTGGTGTAGTGGCAAGGCTGTCAGTGAATCTAGGATTCCTATTCTAATTAGAAAACTAAACCAAGGAAAAAGAAACTGAGACTCTAATTAGTGACGTTTCTAAAGCTTCTGGAATAAAACTAGAGATGCCAGAAGCCGCTCTGAATAGCTTGTTTCTTCATAGGAGAAATAGTAAAGATGGAATGAAAGGGTAATTACAAAAGCCGTTTATTAATTTTGCCAAGGTACCCAGGAGATGATGGGACTTCCATGAAATGTGACTTCTCAGAGATGGTGAGATTTGATGCTAGAGTTAAACACGGCTTTAAAATGTTTAATTCTTCCTGTTCTTTGTTGGAAAAGGAGAGAGGAGGAAATGGAGATTTCTGATGAGCGGAAGGGAAGCGTCAGTATAATGGAGAGAGAAGGAAATGGAGATTTCTGACTAGCGGAAGGGAAGCGTCAGTATAATGGAGAAAGATGCTCATGTGTCATTGCATTTGACTTTGTTGAAGTTATTCATGAGGTAGATGAAAAGCAAACATCTGACAGCCAAAAGACAGTCTTTTCCTGATTAGTTTGACCCTGTGTATCATAAACAAAGAATGGCTTAAATTAGGAAGAGGTGCATTTTCCTCTTAGTTAGTAAAAGTCCAGAGGCAGACAGTCTAGGGTTGGCCTGCTGGCTTTATCGTCAGTTGAGCCCCAGGCACCTGTTGTTCTACTCGGACACCCTAACACAGGGTTTCTCTCTCTAAAGTTGGCTCACATCCCAGCATGGCTGCTGGCGCTCTCGCCATCACATCTGCACTGCAGACTGGAAAAAGGAACACAAGGCAAAAGGGCTCAGAAGATCCCCAGCAGCTGAGCTCAGCTCCCTTTACGCAGCCTACCTGGAAGCCCCAGGTATAACTTCTGCTGACAGCTCACCCTAACTGGAACAAGTTGGGATTTTAGTTGGGTTGACTACATATCTAGCTTAGAACTAGGGTCATCTAAGAAGGAGGAAGAGATGTTGGAATAAGCGAATGATAGTTTTGTTTCCACTGGGAATCTGCATTTGCCTTAAGTGGCTGTAGAATGTAATAGGATTTTTGGTTCCTTAGACACTGCTTAGTTATTTATTAGTGATATGGAGAAATAGGGCTGAGAAAAACTAAAATACACTTATCAGCATACTCAACTGTTTACTAACAGAAATGTAGGGATCCTCAGGATACTAGCCTTTGGAGTTAAACACTAAACCAAATCCATAGCAATGCTGAAGGTTAGAAACACAGACAGGCGGTCTGAATCCACCGCCCTGGTGATTGTTCTTCAGGTTCCTTTGTGGCTGTGAAGATAAGTTGATGGGAATCCAGGCTCTTTGGATTACCTAGGGGAGCCGAGGGTTGTTGGCACAAGTGGTATTATGATTGGGAACTTTTGCCTTCCACCAGGACAAACCAGGCTCTATGCCAAGTTCTGAACTCACTCTACATTGTCCAACTGATAACATTCATCCTGAAAGATCAAGTCCTCATTTTAGCTGCTAAAAAGTGAGGCTCAGTTTAAATAACCCAAAGCATTCCTTGGTGTACCTTTTAGAAACAGAATATTAGATCTGATACCCCGTGAATGTGGACCAGCGCTGGCAGTTCACAAGCCATTTAAATATTATAATGGCTTTGATTTACCTATCTTGGTAAAGAAGGAGGGAAGGAGATGAAAGGAGAGAGTCCGGAGAAGTGGCAGCGAGGCCATGGGCTTTACAAGTTCCATTAATAAAAAAGGTTCTTTAAGATGACAGCTTTTCTGTTCAAGGGCTGCTTTTCTTACCACTGTTCTTCTGCTCACTTCTAATGCACTTTAACTTCTACTGGAACATTCCGTCTTTCCTGTATACAAACTATAAAAAAAAAAAAAAGGAAGAAAAGAAAGGAACAAAGGATATACAGAAATGTAAGAAAGGCAAAACCCAAACCAGCCATTAGGCATTGTGAGAGAAGATTTTTTAGAAGAAATACTAAAACCACTAGATTAAACTAAATTGGGACTACTTGTGATTAAAAAAAAAAAAAAACTCTATATCTCTTAAAACCATGCAAAAAATGTGATTACATTGCAGACTCAGTGTCTTGATTCTTTGGAATTCCATAAAAAGGATTGTTGACAAGCTATGAACTCTTTTCATCTGATGCCGGGGAATAAAGGACTGTTTCAGAGCTTCTGTGCCTGGAATCGTGTCTGCACTGCAGTTGATGCAGGATTCAGTTGGGTCCCCAAAAGCTTAGCTCTCACCTTTGGGGAGACACACTACCTGTCCCTAGCTGATTATGTGTTACAGCAAAAAGCACAAATAAGACTGTTTTGTATCTAGCTTATCCAATAATACGAATGCTCTTACTGGTGTTTGTACACCCTGGCCTCACCCTTCTTTGTTTGAATTGGTTAGCCACGTAGAGTGACATTTGCGTTTGGGTGGGTTGTGAGACCTACAGTGGTTAGTAATAATGATAGATCAGCTTCGAAAGAAGAGAGCCACACCTTCAGCCAGTCTGCTCACTTCCAAGATCAGACTTGGTCCTCAGTGCTAGATGCCGGTGGAGCTGCCGTAGTCCGTGAATGGACAGTGAATCACAATGCTATTCTCTAGGCAGTAGTTTCCAGCTACCAGAATATAAGTTGTAGTTCAGCTCCAGTGTGTTATGTCATCACGCCCTAATCTTCCCATGGAGCATTCTGTAAAAGAACTAACAAAAGCCAGTTGAACTTTTCTCATGACCTCGTTGATTTGCTCTTTGCTTGTGTGCTACAGGTATGATCGTATTAGTCATAATGGAACAGGAATGGGATTCTGAATCTGAGAAAATGCTGCGGGGACACCGTGTGTGCGCGTGTTTTCTTTTGATCTAATTTAGAACTTGAAAACAGATACTTTTCCAATCTAGCAATAATGTGTATCCGTGCATGTGCATTTTAATACACACTTTTAAAAGGGAGACTTTCTGAAAATGGAAAGTGGCAGCGTATCACACATTCAAAACTTGGGCCACGGCCAGCCCAGAGAAATGTGGGAAAGATGCCCACTCTGGTTGATTCCCATTTCCTTCCTACTCTGTCTGAAAACTTTGTTCCTGGGCATGAGAAGACCAGATGGGTAAATCCCCCCAACACCCCAAATTAGAAGTGGAAAGGAGATTGGAAAGAAATATTGGGATGCTCGCGTCTGAAATCAACCATGCTGCTTTGTGCATGAGTTTGTGCTGTTACCTCAACTGTCTGTGGCAGGTGTATATAATACATTGGTTCAGTAAACACTCGTCCCAAATTCCTTTCCTCACGCCAGAAATGAGGAAGCAAAACACTCACTTTCCGAGTCTTCTTTGCAGTGGGTTGTGCATGACAGTTCATTCTGGCCCGAGAGATGGAGGTGGAAATCTCTTTACCTGCCTCAGGGTATGGGAATGATAACTGGAGGTCCAGTAGCTATCTGGAGACTGTGGGGACAAAAGGCAGCTGCTGACGGTGGCTGATGGGAAGACGGAAAAGCTCCTGTTTATTTGTTGAGATACTCAGCAGCTACATCAGCCCTGGGTTTCCAACATCCAGACTTTTTATTACACGAGAGCAATAAACCCCTTACTGTGTGTAGCCTCCACTGTTACTGTACTGTTTTTGGAATTAAACACTATCTTAAGTGATAACCACTTCCTTTCTGTGTAGCATTGCAGGCTGAAGTGTCTGTCAGTTTGGAGGAGATTTAGTATTTCATCTTTGCTATAACATTATTTCATTTTCTTTGGACTTGTTTTCTATCTCATCCCGTTTTAAAGAAGAGCGAAAGTTGAAGTACA
Organism: Galagoides demidoff; assembly: GCA_963574575.1. Lineage (NCBI taxonomy): Eukaryota > Metazoa > Chordata > Mammalia > Primates > Galagidae > Galagoides > Galagoides demidoff. The sequence goes on from CAUYQV010180047.1 coordinate 25,253, forward strand.
GTTCAGAATTGCGGGCGTCACTCTAACATCACTTCTGTAGGTTTTGTGTGTCAGGTATTTGCTGAGTGCTTTTCAGTATGATGATAAATAGAACAAGATACTTGCCCGTGAGGAACTTACGGACTAGTTGGGGAGAACACACAGAAGATGCATTGTCGGTACAGTGTGGTGAGTGCTCGGTGAAAGTCTGTTCTTTTTGAGAACACAGAGAACGCAGACCAGTTAGCTTTTACCGTATAATGAACCACCCCAAATACAGTGACTTAAAACCATCACCTTTTGTTCACCTCCCGATGCTACAGGCCTCCAGTTTGGTCGTTATCAGCTGGGCAGTTTCTAATTTCTGCTGGACTTACTCCTCCTGAGTTGGCTGAGATTCAGCTGGTCCAGGGTGTTCTCTGCTGGGTTCGCTTGCAGTCTGTCTTACTCAGCAGGCCAGCCTGCGGTCACTGACACGGCATCTGGACAGCGTTCCAAGAGCGAGGCCTAGGTTTGGAACTAGCTTACCATCACTGCCGTCACATTCTGTTGGCTGGAGCAGGTCATAGCTCAGACTGAGGCGGGGGAGTAAACTGCACCCTTTCATGATGACAGAAGCCGCCAAAGTCTTGCTGCCAGGGGTCATGAATCTAGAAAAGAGTAAAGAATCGTGGCTACTCTTGCAGTCTCCCACAGGGTTCTGAGGGAACGGGGAGAAATAGCAACAATTTTCTTAAAGGATTTCATCTCAGATTTTAGAAACATAAGATAATAGCATGCTCTTTTTTATTAGCACAGATTACCATTTTTCATCATAGTTGAAATCTCTTTCTGATATTGCCAGTTTTATCTCTTCTTTCTTTTGTACATCATTTTTAGAAATAACCCTAATGGCCTGGTGTGGGGGCTCGCACCTGTAATTCTGGCACTCTGGGAGGCTGAGCCTAGAGGATCACGTGACGCCAGGAGTCCTGACTAGATCCCGTCTCTACAGAAAAAATTAGCTGGGCAGCGTGGTGCGCACCTGTAACGCCAGCTATTTGGGAGGCTGAAATAGGAGGATTGCTTGAGTCCAGGAGTTTGAGGTGGTTGTGAGCTATGATGATGCCACTGTACTCTAGCCTGGGTGACAGAACAAGACTGTCTCAAGAAGAAAGAACCCATGAGAAAATGTTGCTTTGAGAAAGAAAAAGTAATATGTCAAATAGTGAAGGATTGAAATGTAGTTGAACCTTTCTTAATTCAGTATTTCTCATGGACCATGTCAGGGAATCCTGTTTCCTCAAGATGCTCCATAATTAAAGAGTTCCGTGAGCAAATCAGTTTGGGAACCATGAACAATATTTTTCGTCTTGGAGATTCACAGTGCATAGCTAAGAACCAAGGCTCTGGGAAGTCCTGACATTAAAGAACTTTGGCTATTTAATTTAGTTAATTGGATTTTATTAGTGAAAAGGCCAGATGTTACTGGTTTGGTTTTTGTGTGTGCTGGTTAGTTAATTCCATAACTATTAACACTGTCCAGCTGTAATGTTTCCTGTTCTTCTCAAGCAATAGAAGAAAAACAGGGTGGGTAAGCATTGTACACAACATTCAGTGATGTTTGGCGAGTGGAAGCAAAGACATTTTCTTAAAAATTTAAATCGTTATTAAAATGGCCTTTTAAAAAGTTACTCCAACACTATAGTTTATTATAACTGCTCTACTAATTTTTAATATTAATAGGTAATATTCCTAAGTCCCAGGTGCTATTCAGAGAGTCTTCTATGTGTTATCTTACTTAATCCCCAAAGAGCTACTAAGTAATGATTATTACTGTCCCCATTTTACAGATGGGGAGCAACTGCTGAGTAATTCAGTTTTCACCAGGGCAGAGCCTGATTCAGCCATCTGCCTCCAAAATTCATGTTCTTAACCACCACACTATACCACTCAGAATTACCCACCGAGGTACAGAGTGCCGGAGACAACATATTCACATGTTGTAAATGACACGTATCAGCAATTACATACAATGGGGCAGTCTCCTCGGTCACTTGGTTGCCTGTGTTTCCAGTCACTGACCCGGTTTAGATTGGAAGATTTTTTATATAGAAAATAAAGAGTTAGTACCAATAGTGCTCTGTCCTCTAATGTAGATGACAGAGACATCTTTTAAATAATAGCGAATTATATTGTTATTTTGAAGATAGTTCACCTCCTAGGAGCTCAGTCTGCTTATCTTTTGACAAAGGAAGTCATGTCTTTATTAGATTTTTGATAACCTAAAACATCAAGAAGATACTATCATTCTACTTGGAGTTTGTGAGATTCTCAAAGAAAATCTTAGCGAAAACGTCTCTTATGCTTATATCAAAACAGTAAGTTTCTATTTTAAAGGAAGAAATCATTAAATCAAACTTTTGGTATTTGATTTGGATCCCATTTACCTGCCACAAGTCCACATCACCCCTGGACACATCCATCAAGTATTGTTTCTACTGTTGAGAGGCCAGAGACGCTGCATTGCCAATCTGAATGAGGATGCTTTGAATTTTAGACTGTAGAGGACCTCCCAGGCCCAGAAGCCATTTTGCCCTGACCCACAGCAGTGGTCATTCATCAGAAGACCACCTTGTAAGACTGTGTGTCTGTTTCTCTGCTTGTTCTTTCTTCTTCTCTTTTTAATAAGGTCATCCTAACAGGGTTTCTTCCTGCCCCATACAATACGTGGACTTCATAACCATATGAATGTGGTTACTTATGTGAAGCACAGACCATACTAGTCTTGAAATTTAGCTATTAGAAAATGATCAGACCAAGGCACAACTGATGTAAGTGTGTCCTACTGCAAGCTGTAAGGTTAACAAAATAAAAACCTTAGTTATAATGATGATATTAAACTTTAAAGTAATAGTAATCTGTAATTAGTAATCAGGGTAGGAACTCACACAACCTCTTACCATCTAAGACAACACCGATCACAAAAACAACTTCTCGGCTCGGTGCCTGTGGCTCAATTGGCTAAGGCGCCAGCCACGTACACCTAAGGTGGCGGGTTCGAATCCCCAGCCCGGGCCCGCCAAACAACAATGATGGCTGCAACCAAAAAATGGCCGGGCGTTGTGGCGGGCGCCTGTG